>JARJHM010000920.1:0-109297 GCA_033356055.1 Carex pumila
AACCGAAAATTCGTGTTTACGGGTTTTCGTCTTTTCCCCGTGAATAGTGTTTTTGCAGAATTCCGCGGTTTACGGTATTTCTGGCAGAAGAAATTAACCGCTCTCTGGTTAGTCCTGGTGGATAACCGATAGAGGCATCAGACGTCTGATGCTCCGAGACGAGTCGATTCCTTCCGTGATGTAGCTCTACACGCTCGGTCTGCATTCCAACTGTGATTTGGAAACAAGGTATAAATATGTTATATTAATCTATTTAATTGGTAAGTAGATTAAAGTTTTAGAAATCAATCATGGAGTAGATCTGTAAAAGGATTAAATTGGGTTTTGATGCCAAAGGAATACTGAAGGTGGACCGCCTTGGAAAGTTTCCTGACATACCCCGTTTAATCCTGAGCTTAAGTTGGCCGTAGAAATTTTTGTTCTACGGTCATTCCGCACCTTAAGCCTAAACGAGTTTTGGTTACCGCGAAACCCCAAAAGTGGTATCCGAAACCCAACAAGTGGATTGTTAGCAGATTTTCAATCAGATAGCGAACCGCACGCATCCACAAACGAGTTAGTGAGCTATTTGAATATGCGCAACGAAAATGAAAACGTTGACATCATGACGTGGTGGAAGAGGAATCAAAGGTCTTATCCAACACTGGCGATAATGGCCCGCGACGTATTTGCCGTACCCGTGTCAACCGTCCCTTCATAAAGTTGTTTTAGTTCAGCAAACAGGATCCTCTCTGACAAACGCAGTAAATTGGGTTCACATGTTTTTGAAAGACTTGTGTGCTTGAAAGATTGGATTCATGCTGACGAGCGCAACCAACATCAAGCTCAAGAATCATCTTCTGCAGCTGATACTGAAGAAAGCGTTACCGAGCCGCAGCCTCAACCTAATTCAGATTTAGACGGTGCGGAAGAAAATGAACAATGGTATATGAATCCAAACTACTAGATAGGTAGTGTCGGTATAATTTTCTAACCTCTTTTAATATTTATGGTTATTTTAAAAATTATAATTTCTAAACATTTGAATTAGTTTTAAATTATTCATTTTAAAGAACAATTACTAACAAAAAAAAGTTAGAACTCCGCCTATGTTATTTTACATAGCCGGTTCCAAGCCCGGAGTAAAGGACGAGGGTAACTTTTATTTTTTAATCTATTGTTTTCAAATTATTCATAATTATTTTTAATGTAATAAATTAATTTAAGATATTATTATTTATATTTTATTGTTTTAATTATAATGGAAATTTGAAAATAAAATAAAATGACTTGCTTAAAGAAATAAATAAATAGATTTGTACTTAGCCGTATAAATATATAAATTTTCGTATGAATAATTTTTATATATAAGGTACAAATTTTATTCATTTATAAATTATAAAGACGCGACTTGATAATTTCATGTATATATATACTCTATTTGATATCGAACTATTCATATTATAAAAATCGAATTATAAACGCGTAATAATATTTATACGACACTGTAAAAAAACAGAAAAAATATTAAACAAAACAGAAAAAAAAAACAGAAACAAAGACAAAAAAAAAAAAAACAAAACAGAAAAATAAACTTAAAAAAAAACGGAAAAAAAAAACGGAAAAAAAAAACTAAAAAAAACGGAAAGAAAAACAGAAAAAAAGAAGAAGGAAAAAAAAGAAAAAAAAAAGAGGGCGGACCGGACCCGTATCCGGATACCCGGATCCGTACCCGTCAACCCGCAACGGGTACGGGTAATAAACGGACCGGATATAAGTTTTGGAAAAATTACCCGTCTACCCGTTACGGATTTTACCCGTACCCGACCTACCCCTTTACCCGTCCTACCCGTTACCCGTAACGGGTAACCCGTCAGCAATTGTCTAATGCTAGCCATATCGTTTAGATTATTGAGCATATTAATTTATTGATAACAAGAACCCGTTCAATAGTTGACTACAGTTGTTTTATTTTTACTTCTATATAATATGATTTTTAGAGTGAGTCAATGGTACTATCAATAATAATTAATACCGATCAGTTGATACTGCAAATTTAAGTTTAAAAATTTTATTATGTGAAATTCAATATTAGAGAATTAAGTTGCTGTTGTTGTACCTACTGAATTTACAATAGATCTGCCATATAACAGAATTGCTAAGGAATTTGAATCTGCTGTTGTACTAAGAAAATAACAGAATTGTTGTTGTTCGAACTTCGAAGAGAATAACAGAATCCTGTGATCCCTCACCTCCTCTCTCCTAACCCTAACCCTCATCTTTAAGCTGCTAACATAGTGAAGAAATTAAAGAGAGAATTTTTTATTCATAGAAATCAATATAAAATGAGATTGGGAAATAGAAAAAGTACAGACTTTTTTGCACCAATAAAAAGATCAGATCTAATATTTCCGATCCAAAAGTTTAGATCGGATTCAATGCTCCTAATATAATCTTTTGTTTTTCTTCCATCTTGCCTCAGCAACACAGAAAATTGCCCAGAAAATGACATAGAAATTCTTCAGTTTTGCTCAAGGAGAAAAAAAAAAAAAAAAGAGGAACAATTCGGAGGGAGAACAAGAGAGGGAACATACGCAAAGTACTGTACTCAAATTCTCCGGATCTACTGTTATCCATGGGAATCTGTGTAAATTGAAAATTAAAAACTACAATATTTGGTCTCCGGATCTAATGTTTCCGAACCATTTATCTTGTTCTTCGTATTATTATGTATTTAGAGACCAAATTTTATATTTTTTTAAAAAAATATTTTTATTTTTTTAGATATTTATAAAATCACTTGATCTGAAAATTCTAGATCATCAAAAAACACTGATTTTCAATAAATCTAAAAAGATAGTAATAAAATTTCAAAAAAATGTAAAATTTGGTCTCCAAATATATATTAATATAGAGAACAAGATGAATTGTTCAGATCGACCGTTAGGATTTGAAAACTCGAATATAGAATCCTAACAGTCGATCCGAACCGTTTATCTTGTTCTCCATATTAATATGTATTTGGAGACCAAATTTTACATTTTTTTGAAATTTTTTTACTATCTTTTTAGATTTATTGAAAATCACTGTTTTTCGATGGTCCAGAATTTTCAAATCAAGTGATTTTATAAATATCTAAAAAAATAGAAATTGTTTTTTAGAAAAATGTAAAATTTGATCTCCAAACACATATTAATATGGAGAACAAGATGAATGGTTCGAAAACATTAGATCCAAACTAAAAATTTGGTATTGTAGTTGTTTAATTGGTACAATATCCAATTTAACAACTACAATATTACACAGATTCACATTAGATCCAAACTAAAAATTCAAATATTTCTACCAATTTAACAACTACAATATTAATTAATCTTCCTACTTCCCTCTTTTCTCTTTTATTTTCTTATTAATTTCTGTGAATAAAAAAGTTGCAAGGAAAGATGTGGTTCCATTTATAAAACTAATTAGAAAAAATAACTTTCGTTAATGAAATTAATTTATATTTTCTCTTTTCTGTACCGTATCCAACGAAGAAACCATGTTTTATATATATATATATATATATATGTATGTATATATATATATATATATATATATATATATATATATATATATATATATATATATATATATATATATATTTTGCTCGAGAAGTTATTTAACTTATCTATGATATTATAATTTAGATAATAGCTGAATATAAAATTGATATAGTCACATTGTTACACAATTTTGTCAAGTTTTGATTTGCTATATATACAATTTTTGACAATTCGTTGGGTATAGGTAAAAAAGGTAAAATATAAATTAATATGGTTAACCACTGTTGTCTTTTTAATTAGTTATGAAATAGAAGGTGAAGAGACGAAGAAAGAGGAAAGAAAAACCTCCTCATTAATTAATTAGTTGAGAAAGTTACTTTTTAACCCATATATCCACAATCAATTAATTAAATAGAAGTAAAGTGTTGTATTAAAATTAATAATTTTAATAATAAGAGCTGAGAAAAAATTTCTAATATTAACATCCAGATTGTCCTTTTCTTTTAAGTACGTAATTAATGGATGACTAATAAAAAATTATTCAAATATCAAACTGAGCACTAAGTTCAAAATCAGATAAATCAAACAAACCAACCAATCAAAAATAATAAACCAAACAATACCCAAATATACCGAAATAAACCAAACAACACCCAAACTTGCCAATTAAATCAAAACAATACTCAAGCATAAATCAAAATAAACCAAGTAAAGCAAACAATATTCAAACATATCAAATAAACCAAGTAACCCAGACAGTACTCAAATATATCAAATAAACCGATCAAACCAAGCAGACCCAATAAACCAAATATCTCGTTAAATGGTATGAAAACCATTTATAAACTTTATAATACATTATTAAGAACTAAATATGCATATATAACACTCATGATTAAGTTTATTGTAAGTCTCAAAGTTTAAGACAATTAATTAGAAAATTTGCACGCTCTCTATCATTAGTGTATAATGACATGACTGACTCAATTAGATTTATCTGTTAATAAAATACAAAATAGTTTCAGATTATACAGTACAAAATACATTAATTAAGTTTGATAAGTTGTTATTTACAAGTGTGGAAAAGGCTAAAACATATGAATATCATTGATTTTGTTCGAATATTTGCACTCTAAAGTGAAATTATATTTCAATTTATTTAACATGAAGTATAGGAGCTGATTTCAAACATTAAAAAAAAAAGTAGATAAACTTCTATGCAATGAAATATTTTATGGACGGAAGATTGCATGGTCATCTTTTGGCAAAAAAAAAAAAAAAAATTCTAATGTCATCAATTAAAATGAAATTTTAATTTGATTGGTTTTCATTCTATACTTGAGATAAAAGATATTTGAGATTAGAATAATTTTTATATTAGTTATATATTGATTAGAATAATTGCCTTTAGAATATCACCTTTCTTAAATAAAAAGATCTTCATTAATGAAATAAAAATGAAGAGCAAAGTTAGCGTTTGCTATAACCCGATTTTTTTTTTTATTTATATCCAAAACAACAATTAAATTTCAAAAAATAATCAAAGTTGGACATGAATTTGAAATCTACCCAAACCGGAAAAAAAATTCCGGTTTTAGAATTCCAAAACCATCGCAAAAAAAAAAAAAAAAAAAAAACAGAGAAACCATAAAAAAAAATTTCGGTTTCACTATTTTTTTCTTTTTTCAGATTTTTTTTATTTAAATAAAAAGATTTATAATTTATTTATATTTTGTATTGAAATATTAGAAATATTTAATATATTTCTTTGAAAATAGATGGAATACTATATAATTTGATTTATTAGAAAGACTGCTACAAATAACCCGGATCAACATTTTTCATGCTGGATTTTTTGCGGCTGTAAGAAAAATTAATATATTTATTTATGAGTTATTGGAAAAAAAAATAAAAATACTTGGATTCTGAATTATTGATCCCGATTTAAAAGTCACCTCTAGGTAATACAGAAAATATTGTGATCCTTCTAGTACATTTAATTTATAAAAAGTTGTATCTATTTTGAGAATATTTTTTTAATAACAATCATTAAATAACTTAAATTTTTTGTTTTTTTCAAAAATAGATACCACTTTTTAGAAATTAAATGTACTAGAAAGATGATAATATTTTCTGTATTTACTTTGAAGTGACTTTTGAACTGGGATCAATAACTAAGAATTCAAACATTTTTATTTTTTTTAATAACACATAAATAAATATATTAATTTTTCTTATAGCCTCAAAAAATCCAAAATGAAAAATATTGTTCCGGGTTATTTGTAGCAGTCTTTCTAATAAATTAAATTATATAGTATTCCATCTATTTTTAAAGAAATATATTAAATATTTCTAAATATTTCAATAAAGAAATTATAAATATTTTTATTTAAATAAAATAAAAATCTGAAAAAAAAAGAAAAAAATAGTGAAACCGGAATTTTTTTTTTATTGTTTCTCTCTTCTTCTTTTTTTGCGATGATTTGGAATTCTAAAATCGGAATTTTTTTTTCTGATTTTAGACTGAATTACTGGAAAAAAAAATTCGGTTTAGGTAAATTTCGAAATCATGCCCAACTTTGATTATTGTTTGAAATTTAATTATTATTTTGGATATAAATAAAAAAATCGGGCTTATCAAAGAATTTGGTGAGCATAACTCTAATTATTGAATTGGATGAATCCAAACAGTTGAAAACAATATGCTTCACAAGTGATGGACGTAAATATAAACTTTTGAAAATTTTGAACTTATTTAGCACAGAGACAATTTTTACACTAAATTTTATACTAAGTAAATTTTTATACTAAATAAATTTTTACACTCTTAAATTTTGCATGTACACACATTACTCATAAAATAAATCAGTTTCAATAGTTTGATTTCATCGTTTAAAACCATATGATAGATTTTGAAACTTATGCTTACCAAACCGTCTGATAAACGATAATATATACACGCTAATTTTATTCAAAGATGAAAACAATTAATGTATGAGGTAGAGATTGACTAAACTGGATGGTGAACATGATTTTCTCTCGGCGTATAGTAGGATTCAGTTCCATTTACAATTAATATTGTTTATGATCTGCCCCATCATTTAATGTTTATACGTAGCCTCACAATTTATTGGTTTAATTAATCCGTCTGATGAATTTTCTTTTTTCTTTTTTTAATCTAAGCTGTGACTTTGATCGGATGGGCTGGAAAGCTCTGTCCAAAATAAAATATTGTTTCGTTTCTGAACTTCCAAACAAATGATAAACTGCTGTTTTGATTGTCCATAATTAATTTACATCTGTTGTAACTTGCTGTAAAAAAACTCAGATATATAATCATAATTAATTTATATCTGTTGTAACTTGCTGAAAAAAAATGAGTAATTATTTTTATTCCCTATTCATCCTCCACTTTCAGTATCATTCTAACAAAATCTGGTCTGTTGTCATTTCCCCTCCGCTGTTTCAAAGTTAGAAAAATATGAAAATTCAAAAATAACTATCACAACTATTTTGTCTACCTCCTCTCTCTTTCTCTCTCCTTCCTGTCGTCATGACGTAAATTTACAATTTATTTTTGGTTACAAACCTTAAAAAAAAAACACTTGTAATTAACGACACATCGCGTGTTCATGTGAGGTTGTAATTAACATGTAAAGTTACGTAAAAAACTTGATCCATTGACTTTTGAATTTGACATTCCTTGTACCGTTTTCATTGAATCTATATACCAAGGAAAAAACCTTGACCTGACTTGTAAAATATTCCATATGTGAATTTGAACTTGATTCAATCTGATATGTGATAATATTTGTAAAATAATGTGATCCTATCTAACTTGATACAGTCTCAAATCCAAGATATCCAAATTAAATAATTCATAACTCGACTCTCGATGGAGAATTTTTATAGTTGAGTGGTGGGGAGAAACATATATAGGGTAAAATTAATGGTCGTGTATTTTTGAAAGCACCTTCAATTGTATATATATGCTTCAATTTGCAAGAGAGATCGAGTTTGCAAGGATTAAAGAAAGCTTCAACTGTGACTTAGAGCAAGAGAAACGACGACAATACATATTTGACTCTAGTTCATATATAGAAGACAAACTCGGTCGAGTCAGCCGATTTGGACAGGAATCGAACCAGACTAAGCTGATTTTGGACCGATTTAAGCGGAGAGCGAGTTTTAGAGGTAAAACCAGATTGACCCGTGTTGAATCAGTCGAGTCGGCCGAGTTTGCACTGATTTCAGATCAGGTCAAACACTTGATACATGAATTATTCACACTTGTATGACGAGATATGCATACTTGATATTAATACTTTGAAATATCATCCAGAACTATATAGAACAAAAATTGATAGAATTTGTTAGATACAAATACTTGATACATGAACTATTTACACTTGCATGATGAGATATTAATACTTGTAATACTTGATAAGTTAATATTAATACTTTCAGACATCATCCAGCATCATTAAAAAAAAATTCCATGGAATCTGCTCGGTACAAACACTTGACTTATGAACTATTTACACTTGTATGATAAGATATAAATACTCGACGAGGTATGAATACTTGCATAATGAGGTGTGAATACCTGACTGATGAGTTATGAATACTTGCATCACGAGATATGAATACTTGCGCGACAGATAATCCAAAAGTATGTCATCGTGGATCTCATTTGAAATAGAAAATTGTGTAGAAGACGTTCGTGGTTTTAGATTCACAAAATTCCTCACAAATCGTCAGAAATATTTCGCAAAATTATTTACACTTGCATTATGAGATATGAATATTTGTACAACGAGATATGAATACTTGTTCGATGAGATATGAATACTTATACGACATATATTTATGACGAGGTACGAATACTTGCATGACGAGGTATGAATATTTGCGCGACGGATAACCATAAAGTATATCATCATTGATCTCATTTGAAAGAGAAAATTACGTAGAAGATGTTCGTGGTTTTAGATTTGCAAAATTCGTCACAGATCGTCAGAAATATTGGTGAGTTTGAACGGAGAAAAAAAGCTCACCTTTAAAAACGTGCAAAGGATGAGTATGTGATGTGTTCAGTTTTTTTTTTCCGAAATATTTAATATCTTAAGTATGAATACTTAATATATTATATATTAATACTCACACATATAGATATTCAAATAATATCCATATTTGCGAACGTTAGCTATAAAATCTATTAAATATTATATGATTTCTCAAGTAATTAATGATCCACAGTTAATGAGCGGTCCGCACAAGCAATTATTGACTGAGGATGAATGAAGACTTTCAATTGAGGAATGGTTAGTCAATCACAAAAAAAATATAGCTTGGCGTGCTTCTTGATTATTAGTTTTTAAATTATAGCATATGGTTGCAAACTAATTAAATAATTTTGTATTGGGACATGATAATTAATTGGTCCTCAGATCAATCTCCGGCCAAATCTCCTAATTAACTAACGATTTTTGACATGGATCATCTTTTAGAAGGTCCTTGATGCATTTATAACATAAGCTAATTGACATGTTCAAGTCTGTATATCTAACATACAGAAACATTATAAATACTTGACATATCAATTCTTTATAAAGACTACACAACTGATGTTACTTGGACTTTAATTTGAATTGGAATTTTCTTTAAATGTTATGTATCAAAAATAAAATTAGCTAGTGTAAAATATTTAAAAATCATTAATTTTGAACTTTTATTAGCTAGCATATCAAGTTTTTTAAATGTTTAAAGTGCAAGTCTTTAAAAAGTTCAAAGTGTGGTTTATATATATATATATAGCATATTAAGTATTTATACTAGTATATCAAGAAGAAGAAACAAAAGAGAAACAAATATAATTAAAAAGTATTTTAATATAGATTTTATTTGAAAGAAAAAATGAAGTACAAGATATGTATAATTTTAAATTCACAAAATTTCTCACATATCTTCAATTAAAAATATAAACGAGATTGAACAAATAATATGCTTCCAGTTCTATCCCGCTGTATTCTCAACCTAGCTATTTGGGGTACATTTTGTAATTGTTATTACTTTATTTATTTGAAATACATCTTTTATAATAAATGATGGCGGGTCCCACAAAGATAACTTCCTTAATAACTTCCTTAATTATTATAAAATATTTAGAATACAAGATTTGGATTACAGTAGTTTCCTTTTCAATGAAAGGTCAATATGATAAAAAAAAATAATCCTCTTACCTCAAGTATGCTCCAATTAAAAAAGAGATTTGTTAAAATCGACACCCGAAATTGAGATATGAGGGCCAGAACATTTCTCTTTTATATTTTTATGTTCTTCTCTTGAAAACTGTGATGATAAGAATAATAAACCCGCCAGAAAGTGCTGTTCCAGACCTTAATGGTTATTAATTTCTCTATTGTAAAAAGGTTGATTCTTTTTTCTTTTTTCTTTTTCAACAGCATCTCAGATTTAATTATGAAGATCTTGCATCTTCTATTTTCCTCAAGAACATAAATTTAGATTTACACCCTGTTTGGATTTATTCCTTGTCAAAATAAAATTTTGGTCACATCTTTGAAAAAAAAAAAAATATTATATACTAGTTAACTTACTATGAGTCTATGTAATCAATTACTAAATTAACAAAGTAACTGGCTATAGTGGCACCACTGCACCAGGATATGAAGCAAATTGATAGTAAAAAAAAATCTTCAATTTCAATATGCATGCTTGATATAGTTATTTTGACCTTTTAATTAACTTCTCTCAAAAGATTACTCTGTAAAGGAATTCTCGATCTCTTCATTGTTAATTTGTTACGCTCTTGTATCACAAGCCACATAAGCACTATGCAGAGACTCTGGTACCAGTAAGTTAAATAATCATCATATGGTACATAGAGTAATATTACGCACTAGCTTCAGAAGTATGATAGGTTTTGTGCGGGACCAAATTTGGAAGGGCAATTTGAGTTCTGACCAATTAAAATCTTAGCCATTTTCATTGGCTCAATTTAAAATTTTGACATTCTGTTACTCTATGCATGGATCATTATGAATTAATTGAAACTTGGAATCATATCAGATACCAAATCGGCCGGGTTCAAGCGAAGTCAGGTATGTTTCAGGGTTGAGTATCAACTATCAAGTTGTGTTTGTATCTATAACTTTTCAATACCAAATTCTGATCATATCAGATTTGCATGGTAACCCTCTTTTCACTGATAAGAAAGTGAAAAGAAACTTGACACCAAATTTACTACAACTTGCTTCCTCGATAACTTGTACACCTATTTCTCTGCGTTTGAAGGGAATGTTCTACCCAAAGAAGATTTGATGTGAACTGCCATGCAGGTCATGCGATATTCATAAAATAATTAATCCCAATCCAGATTGAACTCACTGATATCCATGCATGTACCTACTACTAACACGGGTAACAAGTGGCCCTTCAGGTGCATTATATAATAGCAACTATATATAATATATGTCAATAAGATCAAACTCAAAGTATTCAAGTGCAAACAAGATCTCAATGCATACTCATGGTTTTACAAAAATAAATAAATAAAGAGCACACATGGATACCCACTTGTAACCAGAAACGTGCTTCCTACTAGAACCGGTGTTTGGCCCGACACCCCAGCTCCTCTCCAGTTGTATGGTTTAAACAAATTTAGATACTTCATTTGAGATCAAACGGTTCACATAAAATATTAATAGACAAGTAGAAGTCGATCGTTAGCCTTTAAGGTTTGAAAATAATGTCTGAATGCTGTCCCACTTGAATCAAGCACCGGAGAAGATACAAAATCGGAGGGTAAGAGCATCTCCATCTCTGAAAATTAATTAGTAATTAATTATATATATCTGTCAAAAAGCTGAGATGCTTCATTGCTGTGCCGCTCTCACCAGCCGCATCCATAAGCGCACAGGTAAAATGGTATTAATTGGAGGTTTAATTTTGCTTGTGCTGCAATATTCAGCTGTAATTTCGAAGATGGCGGCAACAGAAATGCACTAGCAAATGATATTCGAGTTTTTCGCCAGCGTGAGCATTTGAAAGCACTTTCATTAAATAAAATCTTTATAATTTTAAAAGCACTGCACCACTGAGGGCCGAAAGAAAAACGCCACTAAGCTAATACAAATGCAAGCCAATGAAGATGCAACTCCTCTTGAATTAATCAGTTTTATTAAATTCAATACCTTTTTCATTTTCTTTAGAAAAATTACTGTGAGAGTCAATTTCTATTCTATGGGCAGTTGGCACTTGCAATATGAAGTCAAAGCATCATGTGCTTTGGGCCTTTGTTGTTTTAAAATCTTGGGCTACTTTTTATAAGCCCAAGGGAGTCTTTCCTTATTATATTATCCCTCCTTCCCTTCCTCCTCCATGAGTTTTGTAATATTCAGGGATGAAATTATTCAATTTGAAATTTCTTGATGAATAAGAATCAAACTAATAATTTATACTTTAGGCTTAGACATGCTTATTTCAGACAAAAAATGGAACTTGTATTTCAATTATCATTGGCTGCCGAGTCTTGATTGACTGAAATGACTACTGATGTTCTGATGAAATTAATGAAATTAAAGGAACACAATACTCCCATGAAACTCCCTTCCCACCCTTGTTTTATTGATATAAATTCTGTGTATTACAATTCAAGGAATCACAGCTTCTTCAAATAGGGAGATGAGAATTGGAGAAATAGGAAAGAAGAAAAAAGAAAAAAAGGAAAGAGATAAATTACAGAAACAAATAATCTAGCATTCTCAATCCTAGCATTACATATCTTCCTTTCTATATTTAGATAACACAAACATGGAAACAAATAGGGCTGTGATTGTGCGCCTCCAGCTTGCTGGATTTTCTGTGTGCACTTGCTTCTTTCAATACTCCCCCTCAAGTGGGCACATAGATGTCTTCCATACCCAACTTAAGTAAGGATTCATTGAAGACCTTACTCGATACAGCCTTGGTTAACATGTCTGCAAGTTGTTCTTCAGATCTCACAAACGGAAGTTTGATGACCTTCGAATCTAGCTTCTCCTTGATGAAATGTCTGTCAACTTCTATGTGTTTCGTTCTGTCGTGTTGCACCGGATTATGTGAGATATCAATTGCTGCTTTATTGTCACAAAAAAGATTCATCTCCCCCTCTTGTTCAAACCCGAGTTCTAATAACAGTTTTCTCAGCCACAACAATTCGCATATCCCTTTTGTCATTCCTCGAAATTCTGCTTCTGCACTTGAAAGAGCCACCACATTTTGCTTCTTGCTCCTCCATGTGACAAGATTTCCTCCTACAAATGTAAAGTATCCTGCTGTTGACTTACGGTCGATTGCACTCCCGGCCCAGTCGGCATCAGTATAGCCTTCAATTTTAATGTGTCCATTCTTTTGAAATTTTATTCCTCTGCCAGGTACACCCTTCAAATATCGGATAATACGCATCACGGCCTCCATGTGTTCTTCAGTAGGAGCGTGCATGAACTGACTTACCATACTAACTGCATAAGCAATGTCAGGTCTAGTATGAGATAGATAAATCAATTTACCAACTAACCTTTGATACCTCTCTTTATTTGCTGGAGATTGATTCGGATCCAGTCCCAGTTTCTGATTTTGGATTACCGGAGTCTCTACTGGTTTGCATTCTAGCATTCCAACTTCTGCAAGAAGATCCAACACGTATTTTCGTTGAGATAAAAAAATTCCCCTTTCTCCTCTTGCTACTTCAATACCGAGAAAATATTTCAAGCCTCCTAAATTTTTCATTTCAAACTCCTTACACAACTTCTTCTCCAGTGACTCAATTTCTTCCTTGTCGTCTCCTGTAATAATCATATCATCTACATAAATGATTAGCACAGTGATCTTACCTTGCCTTTTCTTAATAAACATCGTGTGATCTGAGTCACTTTGAGTATAGTTGTAACTCCTCATTGCACTGCAGAATCTTCCAAACCAAGCTCTTGGTGATTGTTTCAGGCCATACAAAGATCTCTCAAGCTTACACACTTTAGTAGTTGAACTCGTGTGTCCATATCCAGGTGGAAGTTCCATGTAAATTTCTTCCTCTAGATCTCCATGAAGGAATGCATTTTTTACGTCAAATTGGTGTAAAGGCCAATCTAAGTTTGCTGCAAGGGATAAGAGTACTCGAATCGTATTTAGTTTTGCAACAGGTGAAAAAGTTTCTTGGTAATCAATCCCATATGTCTGGGTATATCCTTTTGCAACTAATCGGGCCTTATATCGTTCAATCTTTCCTTCAGCATTATATTTTATAGTAAATATCCATTTACACCCAACTGGTTTCTTACCTTTGGGTAGATCAATAAGTTTCCAAGTGCAATTTTCCTCAAGAGCTTTCATTTCAATTTCCATTGCCTCTACCCATTTAGGATCTCGCATAGCATCCTCAACTCTCTCGGGTATTATACTGGAAGTAATTTCATTTGCAAATTCCTTTAAAGGGTCTGGTAAGTTCTTTGTTGAGGTATACTTAGCAATTGGATATTCACTTTCCCTACTAGTTTCACCTATTGGTTCAAATCCATACCTTTTTGGTGGTTTACCCCGATTAGCTCTTGGGGGTAATCTAGTTTGGGAAATAAAATCAAGATTAGGAGGACTTACCTGAGGAGTATTCTCACGAGATGTTAGGCCTTGTGGTATCGGGTTGGATTGTATCATCTCTTCGGGATTGATTTGGATCCAAAGCTGAGACCCCAACGATTTCTCAGTATCACTATCATCTAACCGAGTAGGATTCAACTCAGTTGTGAGATTCTGTTCGTTCGACTTCTTTCTTCGGACATACACTAGGGTTTTCGGACTTTCTGGTTCACTGATTATCTCCCTCTCAGCAGCTTGGTCCAGATTTTGGTCTTCTACTAGAGTTCGGACCAGATCTTGGTGCAGTTTGTTCGGACCAGATCCATGCTCTTCTAACGAGGACTCATCCTGATATAGTATCTCCCCTTCTTTAGTCAAATTGTCACGTGGTAGATCAGGTAACGACGATTCTTCTATAATTGTCTCCCCCTGAATCGAAGTGCTAGACTTACAAAAAAATGGTTCATTTTCAAAAAATGTTACATCCATTGTTACAAAGAATTTTCGTGTAGCTGGATTATAACACTTGTACCCCTTTTTCTGGGCCCCAAACCCTAAGAAAACACACTTTTCAGCACGAGCCTCAACCTTAGATCTTAGGTGTTTTTGTATATGGACAAATGCCACACAACCGAAAATTTTTGGAGGAAGGTTGAGGATTGATGGGATGGTAGTGTATGTAGATAGGGCTTGTAAGGGAGTTTTGAAGTTGTTTGCTTTTGATGGAATTCGGTTGATCAAGTACACTGCCATTGATACAGCATTGTCCCAGAATATTTGTGGTACATTATTTTCTAATAGAAGAGACCTAGCAATTTCCAATACATGTCGATTTTTTCTTTCTGCTACACCATTCTGTTGGGGGGTTCCAACACATGAGGTTTCATGCAAAATTCCCTTCTCTTTAAAAAAATCTTGTAGTTTTTTGTTTACGAATTCTGTTCCATTGTCACTTCTAATCACTTTTATCTCTTTCTCAAATTGGGTACCAATCATTTTATGAAATTCTTTAATAACTTGAGGAACCTCATCTTTAGTTTTCAATAAGTATAGCCATGTCATTCGAGTACAATCATCAATGAATAAAATGAACCATTTACTACCAGATTTAGAGCTAATTGGAGATGGACCCCAAACATCGGTGTGAACCAGATTAAAAGGAACCAAATTTTTATTCAAACTTATAGGATAAGATACACGATGACTTTTGGCCCTAACACAAGTCTCACATTCAAACCGTTTATTTTCTAACCCCAAAAATAAGGAAGGAGATACTAGTTTCATATACCCAAATGACGGGTGTCCCAAGCGTTTATGCCACAACCAAACCATTTCCTCTGATTTTGTAGATATGCCCTTTGCCAAAGATGCATTTCCAATTTCTAGTTCTTCTAAATGATACAATCCTTCCCGCCTAATACCACGGCCAATGATCTTTTTCGTGAGAATATCCTGAAATACGCAAAAATCAGGAAACATGAGTATAACACAGTTAAGATCTTTGGTAAGTTGGCTGACAGAAATAAGTCTTGTAGACAGAGAAGGTACCAACAAAGTATTTTTCAAGATTAATTCCTTAGAAATTTTCACATCCCCTGTGCAAGTTACTGGATACTTGTCACCATTGGCATTCAGAATTCTATTTTTTCTCGGTTTCATATGATTTACCAAATCTTCCTGAGAAAAGGTCATATGATCGGTAGCTCCTGAGTCTATAATCCAATCAAAATTTTTAGAATAAACAGAAATCATACCTTCATCTGTCCCTTTACCTTTACTTAGATTTTTACCATTAGAGTCGCAAGTTGAAGCTGCAAGGGTATGACAAGATGAAGCTTCTGTTGTGTCCTGTTGTTGCATGAGAGTTTGTTGCTGTTGCTGCACGAGGTTGGGCTGAAATACACCTGCTGATGTCAGTCCCTGCTGCTGCAAATTTTCCCCTATTACCAACGCACTAACTCCCTGTGATTTGTTGCCTGCAACCGTCAGTTTTCCATCAATGGGTTTCCTTGGACCCTTCCACCAATGAGGATACCCTATTACCCGATAGCAGCCTTCTTTGGAGTGTTTTGCACCCGGGCAGTAAGGGCACCCTTCTTTCCTTGTTTTCTCTTGATGATTTCCCATCCGAATCAGCCCTCCTTCATTTGGTTTGTAACTCCTAGACACCATGGCCAGCGAGTCTTGCATCACACTTGCTCCACCTTTAATCATCACACCTTGACGACTAGCTTCGTGCCTCACATAGCCATAAGCTTGTTCTATTGATGGGAAAGGTTTAATTTGGAGAACTTGGGCCCGAATTGTGTCAAATCGATCCTCGAGGCCATCAAGAAAGGTATATACTCGGTTTTTCTGAATAAAAAGATTAAATTTGTCAATATCACCTGGAGTATCCATAGGATTTGGACATCTATAATCTATTTCTTGCCACAAAGCTTGGAGCTCATCATAAAATTCTTCTACTGTTTTCTCTTCTTGCTTCAGCTTTGTAACTTTTCGGTTGAGTGCAAAAATCTGAGTTTCGTCGCTACCATCATAGTAGGTTGTTGCTAACGCCTTCCAAACATCTCTAGCTGTGGGATGGCGGATATACTTGCTGCGTAGCCGTGGTTCTAGGGAGTTGATAAGCCATCCTTTGACAATTACATCATTCACCTCCCACCTATGGAACTCAGGACTCGTTGCAAGAGGCGGTGCAGGATCGCCAGTTAGATGTCCCATCCTTTCTCGCCCTTTGACATGCATCTCCATGGCTTGACACCAATAAGTATAATTAGTGCCATCCATTTTCACGTCAATTGGGTTTGGATGAAGGACTCCTTCAGTCATGACAGTAGGCTGAATTGTGTTTCGTGCTGGTTGAGGATTTGTGGTGGCTGTGCTTTGTATTGCCGCCATCTGTGTTTGTTGGAGAGTCACCAATTTGGTGAGTTGTTCTAACACTGCTGCCATATCTACAGCTCCATTAGTTTGAGGTTTCTCAGGAGATGTGCTCATTATTGTCGAATTGAGGATGGATAGCTCCTTAGAGCGATATAGCACAAGAAATTGAAGTTAAAGACAAGAAGGGCAACAATTTCTCTAGCTATACCACCAGGCAACCATGCTCTGATACCATGATGAAATTAATGAAATTAAAGAAACACAATACTCCCATGAAACTCCCTTCCCACCCTTGTTTTATTGATATAAATTCTGTGTATTACAATTCAAGGAATCACAGCTTCTTCAAATAGGGAGATGAGAATTGGAGAAATAGGAAAGAAGAAAAAAGAAAAAAAAGAAAGAGATAAATTACAGAAACAAATAATCTAGCATTCTCAATCCTAACATTACATATCTTCCTTTCTATATTTAGATAACACAAACATGGAAACAAATAGGGCTGTGATTGTGCGCCTCCAGCTTGCTGGATTTTCTGTGTGCACTTGCTTCTTTCAACATGTTCGTTGTTTCTTAGTTTGGTTTTGCGGGTCTTTTGATGTGTTTTGTAATATTCAGGGATGATTTTGCGGATCCGTATCCTCCCAGGTACCTGACTGAGAAAAGTTAGCAACGAACAGTCCAGATTAATTCCAGCCGGGACAAACTCAATTTAGTTCCTATGGAAACTATAGGGGGTCCGTTTAATTTGAGATTGGTCAAGTTAAACTGACGACTCAGAATTAAGTCATCGCTGTCAGCAATATGGAAGCTTAATGCTCCCCTGCGTTTTGATGGCTACTGTTGCTAAACAGAGTTTTGATGACGGATAACCTAAACAGGAGGGGGCTCAGTTTTGTCAGTATATGTTACTTGTGTTGACTTAATATAAGAATGATATGTATGTTGCTTATTCTTTAAAATTTTATCGTATGATGTGAAAACATATGAAAAAGAAATAAGCAGTGAACTTGAAAAATTACCATGCCAGCCGTGGCAGAAAAACCATAACATATAAATTGTACTTCCACACACAGCTAATTCAGAATTATTATTCCATCTTAATTATTTGAAAATATTTATTATTAGTGCCCATAAATTTATTACTTGAAATTCAGGACATTCAGTGGTCTTAATTCGATCTCAGAAAGGTCCAATCAATGTTGGTGCCGCCACCGGCGAAGAACTCGGTGGTTCCACAGGGCTTGGTGTCGGCGGGTAACTCGGTGCTTGTACATCATCCGGTGATGGGTAATATGGATCCAGATTGCATGTATAACCACAGTGGTGTGATCGGACAATCCGGTAAACTCCTGTACTTGCCAACAGGAGTACATCTTTGTTGTTGTCCTGCCCAAAAGAGTACATGTAGCCAAATGCTGGAATTGTGGTTGAGTTAACGAAGCTACAAGGGATAGGAGAACTAGCGGTGCAGGTGAAGTTCACTTGCTTACTGCTGAAGTTGCCGCTCATGTATGGGATCTCTTCTGCGGTCCACATGTCGAACCCAAACAAGTCGGCATAGATGAACCTAAAGTAATAGAAAGGTTGATATTCTGCTGTGAGAACTCTTTAGTTTGAAAATGTCATCTGTATATCCGAACAGATGTACCATCGACTAATTTATAATTTTATACCTAGTATCATTGGCTCTGATTTTCTGTTTAGGTTTTGTATTTCTTTTGGGCTTTCTTCAGTTGAATTTTTCTTTTTAAATGTCACTGGTTCAGAATTGTGGTTGTCAAATCATTACTAATCATTATAATTTTTGTTGGTAAATGAGTATAACTGTAATATGCTTCAGTATGGTCAGCAGTTGTTTGTAAATTATATTTCTGATGGAAGATCCATGAATCCAAAGCAAAAAGAAAATAGAATTGCTGATTTTCAATACGAATGCAAAATTATCTACAACAAATTGAAATGAATTATGGATGCAACTCATTTTTCTCTATCATTAGTTTAGGAAAAAGAAAAGATACTTGTATACTTGTACCTTCCATATAAGCAGGGATCTCTTCTTGCCCTGTACACATATCCAGCAACAAGTGCAGCTAGGTTCAAATTACTATGTGTTTCCGAGTGTCGCATGACCAATGTAGGAAAAATATGATTTATGGATTCAGGTGGTGTACTACCACCCGGTGTCCAATTCGTGTGGAAAAGATCGAAGCCATCATAGACCCTCCAGCCATAGTTCCCTGCCTTCGTCAGTAGATCTACTTCATCCATTTTTTCCAAGACATCATCCTACAAAAGGTTGCTAATGTTCGGTTTAATCTTGTTTTGGTGATCAAATAGGAAGTATGAGTATGACTCCTGAAATTGGGTATATTTATTACGTCTTAATAATCAACTTGGCCAAAAATATGAGCAAATAAACAGAAAAGACTAGACAGCAGCTAGTTAATAGATATATGCACCCTAACATCACACCTTATGGATATACGTACTGATCAATTTGTATGAATATATGTAACATTATTTCAAGGTAAATCAATTAGGATCTATATTCTAAAGAAAAAGTTTCATTTTGTTGCATTTTAGATATTTGCAACTTACATTACCTGTGGAACCGCAAAACAGATAGGATGACCTTTCCAAGTCATAGTTGCACCGCCATGGATTTCTCAATCCCAGGGCCCAAACCTCTGGCCTGAACCCACTGTCGTTATAATACGGATTATCACTGGGAATGGTATAATTTCCCCACAAGCCTAGGCTGTCAATTTCAGCTTGAGCTGACGAAAACAAGAGGGAAAAAGAAAAGAAAAAAAAAAACAGAGTACTTGACATTTAGAGTAAATAAATATTTCATAAACCCCAGTATTCTTGACAAAGAAAAATAGATGAGAAATGTCATATTTCAGTTATATACCTTTGACCTTTGTGGCTTAACTTGTTATTTAAACCTATCATATATGTTGTAAGATCAGAACCATCCACTGTGACTAAAATGCATCATTGGTTTTGTGTGATTTTGTACTATTTTTTAGATAGGTACAAAATCACCGTTTTTGGATGGTCTAGATGTAGTGATTTTGTACCTATATAAAAAATAGTAAAAAAATTACAAAAAATATAAAAATTTGGTCTCTAAGCACATTTTAATATGTAGAACAAGATGAATGGTTCAAATCGACTGTTTGAACTTTGTAAACGAAGATATAGAAATGGGATATAGTTGGAGCACAAAACCAATGGTGCATTTTAACCCTACTCATATATATATATATATATATATATATATAGAGTTAGGCTGGGGTGCTATGGATAGCATAGTGGCCTCCCGTGCTACGGCTCAATATTCAAGTTTTCAAAATCTAAACGGTCGATCCGAACCGTTCATTGTTTAATTCATATTGAAATGTACTTGGAGACCAAATTTTATATTTTTTGGAATTTTTTTGCTATTTATTAAGATGGTTTCAAAATCGCTGTTTTTATTAAAATTCTGCACCACTGGAAAACAGCGGTTTCAAAAATGCTTAATAAATAGTAAAAAAATTCCAAAAAATGTAAAATTTGGTCTCCAAGCACATTTCAATATGGATTAAACAATGAACGGTTCGGATCGACCGTTTGGATTTTGAAAACTTGAATATTGAGCCGTAGCACGAGAGGCCACTATGCTATCCATAGCACCCCAGCCTAACTCTATATATATATATATATATATATAATAGCTGCAACGGATAGTATGACTTGTTGGTCCATAACAAATTTACTTGACTTATTTATAGTGGGAAGCAATTAGAAGTTGAAATTTAGAATCTCTGTGTTTGTTTCTCTTATGATCACAATACTTCTGTTGATGTCTATTGATCATAAGCTGCTTTTTTTTTTTTTTTTTCGCTCAATTAATCATACAAAAAGATAATGTGACTCTTCTTTTCTTTTAATACATTTTTTTTTTGTTATATATAGACATTTTCCGATCTGTGACGATGCAAATGAAGAGGAATCGAAACATTTGCTTTAACTTTGTAATAGGTTAACAAAAATAATCCAAACTTTTGTCGAACTTTGAGTTGCATTTATTTATTTTATACATAATATTGATTTTATTTTACATAATATTGATTTACAACATTATGTTTAATTTCAAAACACTCGTTGACAATATTATCAAAATATTTTCACCAATAAGCTCTTAGAAAAAGTTAAAACCTTAATTAACCTTTGACTTCATTGTCCATCTACCTTCAAAACCTTCAATACTAATGAAAGTAACAAACTGTCTTCCATTTCTCACGCTCAGATTATATATTCGTCCAAGGAAAAAAGTACCACTGCAGTTAGAAGGAAAAAAAAAGTAAGTCTACGGGCTTTCCGTCTAAAAATAAATAAATAAATAAAAGGTTAAGAGTGGAGAAAATGTGTGTCATGTCGTGATTAACACGTTGTGACTTTGATTCCGTATCATATTGTACCATGTCATGATTGGATGGTCACGGTACAAGAGTCATACCGTGTCTAAACATACCGTATTCAAACGTGACTAGTTACGTTTGGTCATGTGTAACTATTTTTTTTCATAATTTAAGTTACGTTTGCTTTTTTGGTGAAAATATCAGGGCCAATTAGGTAAATTTAATGGAATCATTGAAAAATGAAAGGGTAAATTTTGTAGGAGGTTATTGAACTTTCTCGTTTGTTATAAATTGAAAATTCAAGTTTGATTTGTTTTTTCATAGCCATTGAATTTTTAATTTGTTCAATCAAGTTATTCTATAATTTTTTCATCCAAAATATTAACGGAATATTCTCATTTTGTTCAAAATATAACGGAATATGATCATTTCATCTAAAATACTATCGGAAAAGTTAATATTCTATTAATATTTTGAATGAAAAAGTTATAAGTAACTTGATTGGAGCAAATTAAAAGTTTAGTCAAACTTGAATGATCAATTCATGTCAAAAGAAAAAAGTTAGTGACCTTAAACAAAATTTATCCAAAATGAAAATATGTTTGTATTGGTATAGTAGCAATTGTTGACTTCGCAGATTTAGTATCATATTATTAGGATTAGTCTGATCTAACAAGGTCAGAATATTATAGTTCATAAAAGTTCTCCGAACAATAATAGAGGTATTTAACCATAATAATAGATGTTAGAATTTCAGGGGAATTATTGAAACCTTTTTAATTTTTTCAAGATAAAACTTTTTTCTTAATAAAGGATGGAGAGTAAGTCACCAAATATTTAATATTTATAAGGAATTTTTCTGTCAGAATTTTAAAATTGCGACATTCCACATGTAAAGCATTTCAAGATAATACTCGTATTTTTTTTTTTTTTCTGAATCATATACAGAGATGGAATCAATTGCCTTTAATTTAAGAGTTATCTAATAAAAAAATTAGAAAAATAAAAAATCAGTCTTTGACTTAGTGATAAAAGACAACACCTTTTGTATATGATATGGTGAGCTCAAAATCTGAATAAATATTTTTTGTGGACATTAAATAAAAATTGATTGGCTAGATGTCCATCCTTCTATATACAAACATAAATAACAAAATTAAGAAAATGACCAAATTGATAATATGAAATCATGCAAAAATTGTAGCCTAGTCAGAAAACATTGCCCAAGATATTTTTGGCACTTTATAATACTTCTCGTTCAAGCCAACAACATGTATTGCACTGTCTTGACTAAAATACGTGGAGGCCGGCTTAATTAATTACATATTCTTTTTTTAATAGCACTGCTATAAAAATGCTAAGTATATAAATATATACTACACATTATACACTTTTTCTCAATATTTCATCAAATTCGTGTTCAAAACAAGAAATTACTATTTGAAAAAGATGTTGGAGCAAATTTTTGAATAAATGCTTCTGTAATTGTACATATGTGCAATCAAAATTGCAAAAAAACAAAGGGAAAGAGTCTCAAAACTTGCGTTGAAGTTTCTAGTTCATTTTTTCCTTTCTAATTTTCAATTTTGTATTTTTGCTTATGCATTGTTCATGAAAATGTATAGTCTCAGATTTAGGGTTTTTTGGTGTATTTTCATTTTTTTTAGTTAGAATGTTATTCATGTAACTAATAATATATGATGTAATTGTAAATGTTGTTTATATTGTTTATATTGGTATATGTTGTGTTTAAATTCATAGTTTTTTTTTTAATTTAATTTAGTAATTTTGGTGTTTAGGTCTAGGATTTAATTTGAATTCAGATCTACAGTTTTATTGGATTTTTTTAAAATATGAATTATATAAGATTTTTAATAATAAAAAAAGGTGTAGGATACGGGTTTTGACGAAAAAATGCAAATTATACATGATTTTTAATAAAGAAAATGTGGAGGGTTATTGTTTTCATATACGGTTTTACATTTTTAACTGCGTATAATGTGTTTTGGCAAAAAAAATTGACGAAAATTTTGAAATATAAACATATAGGTTCCAGAACCGTGTACAATTTACCGATCCTATTATACACATGGACATGGTTGCAAAACTAATACAATCACTTTTTAACCGTGTATACTCAATGTTTTTGTAGTAGTGTAGGTATTGCATATAAAACTTTCTATACAGGGTTTTAAATATAGCTAGTTATAGCTATGTTATAATTTTTTCGGACCTTAAAAGCTATAACGCTATCAACCTCATTTCTTTTATCAGGATTCTTAATAGTTAATGATAGTTGCACAATAATTATAGTTTTTTCGGAACTCTAAACTAATTCCGTCGGAAGTTAAAAACGGGGTCTTCGCAGATCCAATTAATGAAGATAGAAATATATTAAGCGAAACTGGGTCTCAAATGCATAAACTTTGATGGTATTTTAGCAATTTGACCTGTCATCAGCAGCAAATTTTAGCTATTGTGGGGTCATTTGTGTAATTGTTTTTAACTGTTATAGTCTAATTATTCAATAAGTTTGTTTAATTAACTTCTAATTAGTTGAGTTGCAGGAAATTAAGCTTCAATAAAAACTTTAAAAGTATGCATATCATATATTTATATATAGGTCAATTACTATTTTTGACTGCTGTAGTGGTCCCAAAGCATCTAATACAGCAACATGTACGAATTAATTGCCAAAACTTATTATCCATTTCTAAATACATTTTTTAATGAATTGACTTAGCACAATTTTATTAAAAAAAAAAAAGGAAAAACTTATTATGAAAGTAAAAGTAAGCGTTTGGCCCTAGCTAGTTGAAGCGAAAGGTGGAGAATTAATTATCTTCTATAGAAAAAGATATCATGTTTAATTACCTTGATATGTCTATATATTTTAATGCTAGTTGACTTCTAGCTGTCTGCCCAATTTCAGTAAAAGAAGTACCAGTTGACCTTCTCCATTACCAAATTAATTATAAAGTTATGAGCCACATTATCTGGATATATATGAAGTATATTGGTAGTGAAGGGACCTCTCATTTCAGTTGTTTGATATCTTTTGTTTTAAGAAGTGGTTTGTTTCTAAAATGAATTTGTGGAGAACATTCCTTGTTAAATTTAAGTTGCAGAACATCGAATAGCACTATAATCATCATTAATTTGTTATATGTAGTACTGCGACTGGCTCAAGAAGTATAAACTTTTGATTTTATTTTTAGTAAGTAGACAAGTATGCAGTTGACGGATGGAATGTCATAATAATTTATTATGGTACAACATCCTTTGTTAGAACTTAGAAGCCATCTGATGGAGGCTATAGACGGTTGAGATTTGATACTGGGAATCGCGTTCCTTAGGTGCACTAGAAAATAAAGTTTCCTGTTGAAGGCATCACATCACATCACATGGAACGATGAACTGAGGTAACTTCCAAAATTAAACCACAAAAAAAAGTGTTAAATTGTGAATGCTCTCCTGAACTTGCAAACGGCTGTATATTTCTTGTCATTGTTCATTGGTGAGAATTTAATTTAAGCTCTTCACAATCACAGAGTAAGCTCTAATGGTTAGGAACGTTACAAGTAGACGTGTGATATTTGATATGGGGGATTAGACTATATAAAAAATTATACAAAAAATAAAAAATTTCAATTAAATTTCAGTATACATAATTAAAATTTTAAAATTATAGGATGACTTAGCACCGGGATAGATATAGATAAATGTGGATCTGCTACTGCTTCCTGTCAGTCTATTTGTTGGCATGGGTCATTATACGATTTGTGTAATTAGCCAGAATCTGATTGTTTGGATTTATAACTTTCAAAAATAAAATTCCGGTCACATCTTTGGAAAAAAATAATATACTAGTTGACCTACTATGCAATAAATTACCAAAGTAGCAAAGTAACTGGCCATGATGGCACCAGGAAGCAAATTGGTAGTAAAAAAAAATCATCAATTTCAATTCTTCATTATATATATATATATTTTTTAATTTATGATTAACAGGCACTTTTTTTTTAATTTATGATTAACAGGCAAGTGCCTAGTTAACAAATATATTATAATAAAAGTTTTTTACAACTATTACAATGTACATGGTCTTTTAGACTTGCTTCCATCTAATATGGCTCTTTCTAGCTATCTATTGAAATTAGCCTATAGCATTATGCTATAGGCGCTTGCACATCCTCTAACACTTCCCCTAACCATTCCTCCCTCTATACCCAGTTTATGTGAGGTGTATTCAATTATTGATTTCTAATACTGTGCTCTAAATGACCATCTCCAGTGGTCTACATTTATTTGCGAACACTCTCTTGTTCCTCTCTCTCCAAAGGCCCCATGTACCTGCCGCCCAGACCGTGTCCCATGTTGCTCTCGATTGGCCTTGAAGTGACAATCTCACTTGTAGCCAAATATGCCCCAGTTTGTCGTCTTGAAATGGCCTAAAAGCCATATTAAATTCAGCCATCAGGCCTCTCCAAAAGGTCCTTGCGTACGGGCAAGCCCATAGCATGTGCTTGCAGGTTTCAACATCTGTCAAGTCACACAGCACGCAACCATGTGACACGTTGCATCCCCTTATAATCAACACCTCCTGTGTCAGCAGACTATCCTGTGTTACCAGCCATACAAAGATTCTTACCTTAGTTGGTATTTTTAATTTCCACAATGCTTTGTGGTACGGGCACACAGTTCCCCTGTTGTGCATGGCTCTGTACGCCGTTGCACAGGTGTATTTGCCTTCCCGTGTCCATCTCCAGCTTTTCCCTCCATTTGTCGGATCTATTTCGGTCGATACCCAGTAAAAATTTCGGTTCCTCTCCAAATCATTTATGAAAAAAGATTTGTTTGATGATTCCCAGATTTCGTCCGCCGTCCCGTATATATTATGTACGGCTTGCGCCCATTGGCTATCTGGTGCACTATCTAACTTCCAAAGCCATCTAGTGAGTAGTGCCTCGTTCTGTATGGCTAAATCTATAATCCCCATACCTCCGTTTTGTACTAGTGCACATACCGTCTCCCAGTTGACCAGGCAATTTATGCCTCAACACGTTTCATTGCCCTTCCATAGAAAGTTTCTTCTCATTTTATCCAAATGTTTCAACACCTCTTTTGGAATGGTGAGCGCTTGCATATAATGCAATGGCATAGCCATGAGGACTGACTTGACCAGTGTTACTCTTCCTCCGTACGATAGGATGTTTGACTTCCATCCTTCCATTCAGTTTTGTACCGCATTAATCATAGGTTAGAGATCAATCCTTGTTGGCTTCTTAGTTGTAAGAGGTAGGCCCAGGTATTTCATTGGAAGTTGAGATCTTCTCGCTAGTTTTCCAAAAAGTGGTCATAAGCCTTAATCGGAGTTACGAGTCAAAAGTTATGGCTGTTTTAAGTTCAGACTCTATTTTTGGCTGACTGCTACAGTGCGTCCACACTGGCATCTGCATTGCTACAGTATCATCCGCTAGTGCTACATTGCGTCCGCACTACTACAGTACCATCCGCACTGGGATATGCGCTGCATCTGCACCACCCGCACTGTGGCTGTATCGAGATCCGCACTAGGCTCGGACTTTTTTTGTGCGTCTGCATCGAGATCCGTGCATCCGCACAGATTTTGATATATCGCTTATTATACCTTTTTAAAATTGACGTGCATCTAGAAATCTATCTAAGTACTTATTGCAGCCATATCACAAACCGTGTGTCCGCAGTGGATATTTTTCTTCGATTTTTCTTCATTTTTCTTCATTTCCTGCAAGTTAAAACCAAGCAAACGCAGTAACTTGATCCTATGTGTATTCTATTCACTTTATATTCAAAATACAAGATATTTGGTGTTATTTCGTTATAAAAATCAGATCGAATATGTATATAATTTAGGCCTATCAAATTCCCCCAAGCTTGAACATTGCTTGTACTCAAGCAACATCTAAACTTGGACTACAATTCAATAATTTAACCCCATATCAAGTATACATTTCTCAAACTTTCAAAAAATTTAAATATCTCAATGTAAATTTATACAAATCTAAAGTTCAACCTTGGCTAATTATACTTTACCCCAAATATGATTACTCTAACTTTCATTTCTTTAAAGACTTAGAATTTGTCAACTTCGGGTATCTAAATTTAATACAAAAAATGCACTTTTATTTGTGGAAATTCTTTTAAAAATCCCCCAAGTTTGGATCCAACTTAGGTTAGAAAGTCACAGACTTCGTGTGTTGATATTTGCAAAATTTCATTTTCTTTTGTTGCTTTTATTTTTATGACACTATAATTTTTTATCCTTAGTACAAAACTGGTTAGTTGTAGGTAGCTAATCCATACCCAACCGTTTTAATTCAAAAATGCATTTGCGTTGCTCTTGGTTCAACCCTTTCATGACACGAACTCACATGTTTAGTGCGAACCCGGTCACTTTATCGGGCAAACTAGCAGAGCAAAGTGTCAATGATTCATTACTACAAGTACGTCATCTCACCATAACATAAGCAAGTGCAATCTCATTTTATCCAAATGTTTCAACACCCCTTTTGGAATGGTGAGCGCTTGCATATAATGCAACGACATAGCCGTGAGGACTGACTTGACCAGTGTCACTCTTCCTCCGTACGATAGGATGTTTGACTTCCATCCTTCCATTCAGTTCTGTACCGCATTAATCATAGGTTGGAGATCGATCCTTGTCGGCTTCTTGGTTGTAAGAGGTAGGCCCAGGTATTTCATTGGAAGTTGAGATCTTCTCGCTAGCTTTCTAAAAAGTGGTCACAAACCTTAATCGGAGTTACGAGTCAAAAGTTATTGCCGTTTTAAGTTCATACTTCATTTTTGGCTGACTACAGTGCATCCGCACTGGCATCCGCATTGCTACAGTATCATCCGCTAGTGCTAGATTGCATCCGCACTGCTACATTACCATCCACACTGGGATCCGTGCTGCATCGAGATCCACACTAGGCTCGAACTTTTACTGTGCGACCAGAGTGCGGCTGCATCAAGATCCGTGCATCCGCACGGCTTTTGATGTATAGCTTATTATACCTTTTTAAAATTGGCATCTATCCAGAAATCCATCTAAGTACTTATTGCGGCCATATCGCAAACCGTGTGTCCGCAATGGACATTTTTCTTCGATTTTTCTTCATTTTTTCTTCATTTTTTTCATTTCCTAGAAGTTAAAACCAAGCAAACACAGTAACTTGATCCTAGGTGTATTCTATTCACTTTATATTCAAAATACAAGATATTTCGTGTTATTTTATGCTAAAAATTAGATCGAATATGTATATAATTTAGGCCTATCAGGCCCGAGAGTTCTTCATATATTGATAGTATTCTGGCAATGATTTTAAGGGTTGTTGGGTGTGCTTCATAGATAATGATAGTGTCATCTGCAAACTGGATTGGCTGTGGGGCCATAAAGACCGAATTTGACATTATGGTTGAGGCATTTTGGATAAATCAGGACAAGGAGTCTGCCACAATGATGAAAATCATGGGAGAAAGTGGATCACCCTGTGGTACCCCTCTTTGATGTGAAAAGAAAGGCGTTAGGCTGCCGTTTACCTTTATTGCTGATGATCCTGATTGCCAAATATGTAGTACCGATGCTATCCATCTCGGTGGAAAGCCTCTTTCGATTAGTAGATTTATCGTGTAACACCAATCTACCGTGTCGAATACTTTTTCAAAGTCTACCTTATACAGGACGGCTGGCACTTCCTCCTTGGTGTAGAAGTTCAAGAATTCTCTTGCCACTATAAATGATTCCGTCATTGACCTTCCTTTGACGAATGCCGTCTGATTGGGTGCAATGAGGCTATCCAGCATCGGCGCTAGTCTATTCGCGAGCAATTTGATGATGACCTTCACAATTGAATTGATCACGCTGATTGGTCTGAAATCACTTGGGATTGTCGGGTTTGGTTTCTTCGGAATGAGGGTGATAGTGGCCTTATTGATAGGTCGTAGGCTAATGCCTTGCTCTTGAAATACTCTTATTACTGCCAAGATGTCGTTCTTAATTATTTCCCAGTATCTCTGACAAAACTTTATGGGGAATCCATCCGGACCACTTGCTTTGTCTTTGGGCATAGCATTGAGTGCTTCTCGAATTTCGATTTCGGTTATCTAATCATCCAGATGTTGCAATTCCTCTCGAAATTCAGGTCCAAATTCTTCATTATAGTTATTTTGACCTTTTAACTTGTATCTAAAGATCAACTAGATCTGTAAAGGAATTTGCTTCATTGTTACACGTACTCTTGTATCACAGACCACATGAATAAGCACTGTGCAGAGAATTTAATTGGTACCAGCAAGTTAATAAATTATCATCATATAGTACATAGAGTAATATTAGGCACTGGCTTCAACCCTTCAAAGTATGATACGTTTTGTACAGGACAAAAATTGGAAGGGTAATTCGAGTTTTAATTTACCAGCTTTAGATCCGAGCCTTTTTCATTGGCTTAATATATATATTTAAAATTTTAACGTTCTGTAACTTTTCTGTTACTATATATGGATCATTGTAAATTTTGGATCTGAGCTATATGTCCCCACAGTGTCAGGTTTAAATTGGGATTGGAAACTTAATTGGAATCATTGCAGATCGGGTTGAGGTGAAGTACGTCAGGTATATATATATATATGCTTCAGGGTTGAGTATCAAGTATCAAGTATCAAGTATCAAGTTGTGTTTGGATCTGTAACTTTTTTATACTAAATTCTGCACATATCAGATTTGCTTGGTCACCCTCTTTTCACTGATATAAAGGTGAAAAGAAACTTGACACTAAATATATTACAACTTAGCACTTGCTTCCTCGGTAACTTAATTCTACACCGAACTCTTTGCATTTGAAGAGAATGTACTACTCACAGAAGATTAATTAATTTGAACTTTCATGCAGATCATGTGATGTTCATAAAATAATTACTCTCAATCCATCCAGTTTAAAGTTTAAACTCGTTGATAATCCATCATGTACTACTAACAAGGACAACAAGTGGCCCCTCAGGTACATTGAATATAATATATATATAGGGTCTGGTAAATTTGCTGCCGGCAGCATTTTAGTCTGAGGTACTGCCACCATTTTTTTCTTATTTTGTGATGTACAAACAACAAATTCAACCATTAGATATTTAATCTATATTATAATCTATTTGGAGACCAAATTTTACATTTTTTGGAATTTTTTATTACTTATTAAGCTGGTTTGAAAACCGCTGATTTTAGTAAATTTCTGTAGCATTGAAATCAGCGGTTTTCAAACCAGCTTAATAAATAGTAAAAAATTCCAAAAAATATAAATTTTGGTCTCCAAGTAGATTATAATATAGATTAAACATCTAGCGGTTTGGATTTGTTGTTTGGACATCACAAAAAAAAAAAAAAACGCAGCAGCACTGTCGGTAGCAAATTAGCCACAGCATATATATGTATACACACACGCACACACACTAGTATCTTGTCCGGCGGTGTGTTGCAACTGGATACAAAATGACATATTTTCATAAATATTTAGATTAAATGACAAATTAATAACATTTCATTTCTTAAATGTCATATTAAATGACATCTATATGTAAATAACATTCCTTAAATGACATATTAAATAACATATTAAATGATATATATATTTTTTTTATCTTTTTAACATATTTTCATACAAAAAATCAAACAAAATGACATATTAAATGACAAATAACATTCCTTAATTAAATGATATAAAAAATAGAAAGAAAATTAAGATATGATCAATCAATTTAAAAGTTCCTTAAATAACATTTAAAAGTAGAAAGAAATCAGGATCAATTAGAAAAATGATATAATTTGAATATGAAGAGTACGTGTCTAAATAAATTTAGACTTCGAACGTAGAAAAAACATAAAAAAGATGCATAGAATCAGAATATTTGATTGGATGACTGATGTTCAATCCAAAATTTTATATTTTAATCAAAGTCATTGACAAATCAGAACATTTACGTGCTTAATATAAGAATGGAGATATAGCAACTATGTCAATAAGACTAAACTCTCAGAAGTACTCAATTGCAAACATGCTCCCAATACTTGTGATTATAGCAAAAATAAAAATAAAAAATAAAAAGAAATAAAAAAAAGTAAAGAGCACATATGGATACCCACTTGTAACCGGGATACATACTTCCTACTAGAACCAGCGTTTGGCCCGGCATCTCGGCTCTATGGTTTTAAACAAATTTAGATAATTTATTTGAGATAGATCGAACGGTTCAAACAAAATGTCAATCGACAAGTAAAATTTTAGAAAGTCGTTCGGCTTTAAGATTTGAAAGAAAAATGTCAGGATGTTGTATTGTCGTCCCATTTGAACCAAGCACTAGAGAAGATATGAAATCGGAGGGTAAAGGAGGGAGGCATAGCCTCTTCTTGAGTCAATCAAATTTTTTGAATTGAATAATATTGACCTCCTTTTTGATAAAAGTATTTTCAAATGTAATTCAAAGTCTTTTAAATAATTATTTTTTTTTAAAATATGAACAATTTCAAAATATTTTTAAAATTATGTTATATATTTAATATCGAAATTATGTTATATATTTTAAAAAAAAAAAAGAACAGCAGCGTGACCAATTCGATGATTTACGGTGGGCCGTATATAAATTGCTATTTGGTCATTTGTTTGACGCACCCGCTTTCGAGGTTATGTCAAGTTCTCCCACTCACACAAAATGGGATACCCGCTATAAACTAAGAGAACGTAATAAATCTAACACAAGTGCACAATGAGATTGTAATTTTAATTAGGTTTGGTATTTTCCAACTCATAAATGTGAATTGTGAGTTTATAATTCAATCGACTAAGCCCTGAATATTGATCGATGATTTTAATTGCATATTTTCGTACGAGCCATACAAACTTGTTATACCAAGGAAACAAATCTGTTGTTATTCTTGAGGAATAACAATTCCAATCCCATCCGTTCACATCTTTCTAAATACGAATCTCAATCAAAAAGCTTTTTTATGTGCGCATCACAAATTCACAATCGACATCAACGGAGCTCAGTTATATTTATACCAATGGTCATGTAACTTTGGAGCTAATATTTTGTTAGGTCTCTCAACTGATGTTATTGTTAGTGTTTATTTATTTTAAAAACGAATATCACATGTCGATATGAACAAACTACAAACAATAATATTTTTCCAATCATAATTAAAATTTCAAATATAGTATCAATATATATTTATTGAGTTATTGGCTTAGTGCATATCGATGACAGTTGTTACATTCTGCGAAGTCCATTGCAAAATAATATTAGGCAATTTACTTTCTACTAAACGATACAAAAATATACCTGAAGGATCACTTCTTAGCTCCTATGCATTGGACAGTTTGCATGTGAAAAATTTGCCACTTTAATATTACACCTGTTTTTGTAACCCATCCAGTTAGTGTTCAAATAATATAAAGAAATATTTAAATTACCAAACTTAAAAACACAAACAAATAACCTTTAATTATAACGATAATGATATGTTCGCCTCATTTCTTTCTCAACATACAATTAAAACATAACCAACTAAATACCGACACTAGACTGCACAATCAGTCAATCAACATCTGAAACTGTTGATTGTACCGCAAATGAAATACATCGAACATACACACCAAGATATTTTATGCCACAAAAAAAGAGCCTAATTATCCATGACAAAGTGCCTCTTGTGCCCTTTGATAATTTCCCGGAGCTGACAATACCCGTCCCGGTAATACTCAACTGACATGCAAAGCTGTCTTATTGCCTCTCTTTTTCCTTCTGCATTTTCAGTAATCACCATACTTTGTCTCTCAACTTCCCTCTCCAATTCCTTAATCCTCCCCATGAAGTCTACAGCTTCTCTCTTTACCGCCTCAATTTCTGTAATCAGTTTTGCATGCTCCAGATGGAGCTCGTGCAAGTGGACCTCCATGGTTTTCACCTTTAATTCGAGTGATTTCTTCTCCTCTTCATGCAGCTCCAGTTGAGAGTTTAATGCAACAATCTCATTTGCACGCTTGTTGAGTTGCGAGTTAAGGGCGAGAATCACATTTGTGCTCTTGTCAAGTTGTTTATTTAGTGCGAGAATCTCATCTGCACGCATACTGAGTTCCTTGTTAAGTGTGGTTACAGTTTCATTTAATTGTGAAACTTGATTCTCAGTGTCGCTTGCATGCAGCTCGAGTTGCTCTATTTTGGACTCGAAGTTAGCATTAGCATTTGCTAATTCCATGATTTTAGAATCAAGGTTGCACTTTTCTTTTAAAAAAGTTTCATCTGAAATCTGAGCTGAGGCTTTTAGGTCAGAAACTACTTGTTCTAACTCAAGAACACGAGACTCTAGTACGCTTTTCTCTTGCATAATTTTTTCCGTTTCTATCCTTAATTCTTCACTAGATTCTTGCATATCCAATATTTTTGCCTCAAGAGATGACTTCTCTTCTGAGAACCTCCTAGATGCAGACTCAGAATCTTCTCTCAATTTCACAATTTCAGAATCACGACTCGACAATTCGACTTCAAATTTCTCATTTGCGACCTCCATTGAACCTCTTAAACACTCCATTCCATGCCGATTTGCAAGTAAATCAGCTTCCAGTGCATCAGATGTCTTGTAACTTGAAGCCTCATTATCACACTTCAATTTTTCTTCCTCCAAAAATCTAATTCTTTCCTTTGCTCCCATCAACTCCTCTTCTAGCTCATGGATTCTCTTATTCAACTCAGAGCCAATACCGATTTCATTTCCATTTTGATCCGATTCTGATCCAGAGTCTGATTCAGATTCTGAATCTGATCCATCATTGCTTCCCTTCTTGGATACATCAGACCCCAGAAAGAACTCAAACCCAGCAGCTCGGCCACCTTTTCTCTGATGAGGCTCCTTCTCAGGAGAAGAACTGGAGTCTGACCCATGAGGAGAATCAGACCCATTAAGGGAGTTCTGCTGAGGCTGGAGTTGCATGGACTTGCGTAACTCCCCAGTGACATTGTCATAACGCTCAGCCAGAGCTCGGTACATACGGTAAAAATTTTCGACATGGGATACAAGTTGAGGTCGTCTCTCGTAGTACATCTCAGCCTTTTTAGCAAAGGAGTCGCCTTCTTCTTCTATTAGGACTAGCATCTCCTTCACTTGCTTATCCATCTCTGGTATTTTTATAAACAAATACTCTTTGAGTAGCAATAATAGATATAATTTAGAAAATTATTATTTTATTGACTGTCTGAACAATAAATTGCGCTATCATCAATGCACTGCCAAATTGATACACAGGTTACACATTTATTATTAATAAAAAAAAGAATCATTTGCCAACTCATATAACACCGCAGGTACACATTACCGACTTTTTCCGGTAAACCTTTAAATTTTGCACTTTGTCCCAAAGGCAATTTAGTCATCTCATCCGGATTTTCTTTAAAAGTTATAACCATAAATTATTCTTCAAGCATTAACTGCACTCAATGAGAAATTAGATATGATCGGGTATTGAATGGACTCCCTTCTACTTTTCAAGGATTTATCCTGAACCAATATAATAAGAAAAGTAAAAATAGCAAACGAGCATACCTTGAAGATTGTCATCAAGCCAACAGGAGATTTTAGGGCTGATGTGGCTATCCCACCACCACGAATGCGACTTCTTCGATCCAAATCTCTTCATCTTATTGGTTGCCATCCTCTCTCACTGTTACCACACAATTTACCCTATTTAAACAGAAAATAATCAAAATTAGGAATTCTGAAAAACAAAAAGGAGAAGGAAAAGGAAAATCTTTTCCTATTTGAAATAGAGACAGTAGAAACAATAAAGTCGAAACACGAAAGGACTATTAATTATTTGGAGATATGAACCAGATTTGTAGAGTTGATCCATTTTCTATGATCAGAATTGTTTCTACTTCGAAGATCCATGTTTACTTGAACAAACTTGGCTTGCCTTACCACATGTTATCAAAAAAGTAAACATGTCTTTCCTTTTCCTTTTTTTTTTTTTTTTTTTTCCTTTTTCTTGAAATATCCCAGAACATAATATTCAGTGAATTATGTAGTAATTAGTTTTCTAAATTTGAAATTATACAGATAAATAATAAATAATATTCAGTGAACATAATAGTCGATAAAAATTATACAGATAAATAATAAAATTAAGTTTAAAATTTAAGAAATAAAGCAAACTAAAGAGAGAATATTAGACCAAAAGGAGATGAAGTGAGACTAGTGTAATTATAGAACTCTATCCAAACCAAAATACACCAACAAATAATGGCCTCTACATTTTGAATAACACTAAACTTGAGGGCTGAGGTCTTCTTTGTAAATATGTATGGGTTCCACAACAAATAATATAGAGACACTCTGACCCATACTAGCAACAACTCCCTGAATTCTTTACTAGTACGTCTAAGCAGAATAAAAAAAATCCTGCAACTTTCCAAACATATACAGGCAACAATAACAGTTGATAAGTAAGATATGTTGATGGGACCAGCAAAGATTGGTTCTCCACAACCGAATGGACATGTGCAACTATCAAGATCTATCATAATAGACCCATGCACAACTTAAAAAATCATGTATGGTGCTTCTTTAAAAGGCCCTGCACAATTATCATATTTGTATTTTTACCCCACTAGAAATGATTTCCAAAAGGAATCCCAGCAATTAGCATATTTTGCAGAACAGATAATTACCAATAGCATCTATGATATCCAGGCCAATTTTAATCATCCAGTTCGTAACTAAATAGCATAATAACAAAGTTCCCAAATTTGTTGTTTGTTTCATTAATCATCAATACTTTGATATTTATTTAAATTATATAAAACAAACTATTTCTGAGATATACCCTTATATTATAACCAAATTACATATTTGAGACCTTGCATATGCTAAATAATACCAGACATGATGAGCTTGAACATTTCCAGATGATAAATGATGAGCTGTCCATACCCATATGGCCATATGAACACATGCAAGCACAACATTCAGGACATAATTTAAAATATGAAGGGGATCATTTGACAATTTCTTATTTTGACAATCTTAAAAAATAAGGTTTAAATTTGAAATCCAACATTACAGGCATGATCTATGTCATCCACATATCATAAAATAAGATCAGATTTCATCTTTGTTTCATCGTCCATTAAATAAGTTAAATTACAAGTCCCCTTAGTGGTTCTCCATGCATCATAAAACAATATTTACATTGCATGAAATTTAATTATTAGTCCATCTAAATGTCCAATAACATACCGATATATTTATTTTTCAATTGCTGATTTTAGCAGTCAAATATAATGCAATTTGAATATTATTTAATGATCTATCAAACAAGTTAACTACACACCACTGAACATTTCAAACTATTTGATTACAAAAAAAAGCATCAAATCTCATTCAAAAAGTTCAATTTCAAATTTCATTCATGACAATTTTCGATATTTATATTGTAAAAGTCAAACATTATTAAGTGGTCCTAATCCTTTAATTCCATTGCTATTAAAACTTCCTTTCCATCAATCCTACCTAATAGATACACCGATTTTGGTAGCTTTCTGTTTGCTAATTGCAAACTAAGAAATTTGACAGGTTGTCTATACTATATGAACCCAAGCAAGCATGAGAATATGAATGCAAGACACATGCATAAAAGCCAAAAATATTCATTGACTTGTATTTGTATAAACATAAATTAGAATACAATAGGACATGATAGATAGCCCAACCACCCAATTTAACTACTTGCACTTCTTCTATATCACGATTTCTGTGCCAACATCTTTAGATGACGAAATGGCTTGTGTGGAGTAGATTCACACTGATAATTACTCACATTACCACAATATGCAAGAGACAAGTTGGGCCCACATTTCATTGGCCCTCTATCAGCAGAGTGCAACAAAAGCGCCAGAATGAATAAAAACAATTTCATTCATGATCCTAAATACTATTTTAGAATATTGGCAATGTTTTATTAGTGGGTAAAGAAGAGTCCTGACCCACCTATAAGTCAGATTTGGTGTTTAGTCAAACTTGTTAGATGTGTCAGTTCAACTGAAACAGTAATCCATTGCAATAGATCTAAATTCAAGAGATATCATTTCTCAGGTACCGATGGCAGAAAGGAAAATGTAAATAATAATGTAGGATTGCATTGCGTTTATTCTCTTCACTATTTTCGGATTTTAATTTCTGCACGTGCCTTACTCATGTAGAGCACGGTTGGTGCACCGTGGCACGGGAAACAAAATCATCTATCTAATAAAAATAATGAACGCTAAAGTTTTGCGGATTCACCCTCACCAGTTTGCTTATTGGTTCCTCGTGTTCAAACCATATGTGCACAGTACACAAGGCCCCAGATGCAAACATGGTGTCCGCTTCTGAGACCCATTTTGGTGCGTGGATATACATCCTTCAAATCAAGAACCAACTCTCTAAAAGAGGCTTCTACAGATAAAACCCACGAAATTATTTTAAATAAATTTGTCTTAAAGCATAAAAATTGGACAATTTCTATTAAAGAAAAATCATAAATTTTGAGCCTAACAACAAAAAAAATATTATCTACTTATTCTACACTTAGATTTTGAAAAATAAAAAACCATTATTTTCTATTTATATATTTATTCTACACAGCTTTTGAAAAATACAATTTAAATTATTTCCATTTGATTTAACATGTTGTCAACAAAAATCTAGCCTTAAGAGGCCGTAATTAGAGATGGCAAGTAGTGAAGGCACAGATTGTAAAAGGGAGATTTAAAAAGGGATAAGGAAGACCGTATTGCAAAACTTATCAAGAACAGTCGAGCAAGTATCGTAGATTTAAAGAGGCATTCTCCAAATATTGTAGATTTTCCTTCTTTGTCAATACTAAGGTACTGATTCTAATTCTTATGCAATAAAAGAAACAAAACCACTAAAATCCAACCAAAGGAAAGGTTTAAATTTAAAAAGAAAAAAAAAACTAGGAGAGAAGAAACTAACCAGATCAATGCCAAAAATGCGGCAACGGCGGGTTGAGCTCTCAGGGTTGGCGAAGGGGCGTGTAGAGAGGCTCGTATTTCAAAATGAGAAACGGAGAGAGAGAGAGAGAGAGAGAGAGAGACACTGTGTCACAGAGTTTTGTGAGGTGTCCCTGGCTACTCGGAAGTCGGGTGTTATAAAAGTTGGAGTACTGCGTCTCTCCCGCGCGAGAAGCGTACCACGGAGATCTGCGATGCAGATTCGCAGGGGTTTATTTGAGATTCAGTTTATACAAATCTTAAAGCACAACAGACGCACTATCTCTGCGCTGGAAATTTCCTGCTCGGGACCGGATCTGAGCTCTAGTGTCAAAGAGTTACTGAAAGGGTAATGACCAAAATGCCCGTGCTTGTCGACAGCATGGAGGGCCAGGCCGTTCCTTATTAAATTAATATATTTATAGGTTATCTCAAGTACAGAACTGAAGCGAGATGTCCAGTTAATTTGTTGCGGGAGATGGAATCAAACAGAGAGTTTTGGCGTGGCTATGAGATTAGTGGTTCTATTTCTATATAGCGCGTTATAAGAATTGAGATCCGCTGAAATCCTGTTAGGATTCAGCAGATTTGGACTCAGCTAGTGGTTTGCTAACGGGTAGGGTACGGGTATCTCGGGTATACCCGGGTCGGGTAGTCGGGTAGGGCGGGTACGGGTAGGACGGGTAGTCGGGTAGACGGGTACGGGTATCTCGGGTATACCCGGGTCGGGTAGTCGGGTAGGGCGGGTACGGGCAGGACGGGTAGTCGGGTAGACCGGTACGGATAGGTCGGGTAGGTTTTTAAAAGAGTGTACCCTACCCGTTTCAAACCCGTGCCCGTCTCGGATAACGGGTACGGGTACCTCGGGTACGGGTAGTCGGGTAGGGCGGGTAGGGTACGGGTATTTTATTTTTTTTTTGGGTTTTTTTCGTTTTTTAATATTGTTTTTTCTGTTTTTTAGTTTTTTTTCTGTTTTTAATACTATTTTTTTTGGCGGCAAAATAATTTTGAATTTTGAATTTAAAAAAAAAACGGGTAAACGGGTAAAGGTACACGGGTAAACGGGTAAAGGTACATGGGTAAACGGGTAAAGGTACACGGGTAAACGGGTGCGGGTACGGGTAAAACGGGTGCGGGTAGGCGGGTTTCGGGTATGGGTAAGACGGGTACGGGTTGGACGGGTTTTTTTCCAAATCCTTGAGTCCGGTCCGTCTCAAACCCATACCCGTGTACCCGTTTACCCGCCTATACCCGGGCACGGGTACGGGTACCTCGGGTAACGGGTACGGGTCGGGTAAAACGGGTCATACCCGTTCGGGTTTTAGCAATTGTCTAGACTCAGCATTATAATAGCATTATAGTGCTGTTATAATATTTTTGGATAATAAAAACTATAACACTAACTGTTAACTGTTATAGGGGCATAATATGATAATATAGACATAGCGTCTTTTTTTAACTGTTCCACTATTACGCAATAAGTACTATTTAAAACTTTGTTAAGATTCAAACTAACGTAGGACCTGTTGGTATATGTGTTCCGGTATGAATTGAACGAAATTGCTTTTATATTAGTATTTATTTATGAGGAGAGTTCAAATGCATTCAAATTTTTGTGCACTCAAATGCACTCTATCTTTCAAAATTCTTTTCTCCATTTTCAAAGTCCGAATAGTCAATTCAAACCGTTAGATGCGATTTATATATTAAGATGTGCTTGGAGACCAAATTTTATATTTTTTGAAAACTTTTTACTATTTATTAAGCCACTTTGAAAATCGCTGATTTTATATTTTCTAGACCATTGGATCAGCGATTTTTCAAAGTGGCTTAATAAATAGTAAAAAAATTATAAAAAATATAAAAATTTGGTCTCAAAGTACATCTTAATATATAGATCACATATAATGATTCGGATTGACTATTCAGACTTTGAAAACGGAGAAAAATGATATGGTGCATTTGAACCCTCCTCTTTATTTATAATTATTAATATTTTATTTTTATTCATAATAATTGGTTTACGCATATTTCAGTATTAATCGTTAATCTTTAGTTTAACACGTATGTATCTTTATTAGTTTAGATCTCAGCTATTAAGTGAAGGAAAACAACGAATGATTATTAAATATATTTATAACTTATAATAATAATTCAAAAGTAAAAAATTGTCAAAATTTAAACACATCTTGTACAAAATTGTCAAAAGCCACGAGCTGAGGTTGCCATCCCTAGTAAATACTGTGAGTAACAGAGCACCAGGCACCGGTGCATGCCAATAATTAAATTTCGGTACAAGTTGTAAGAAAGCAAATTGCTGCTCACAGCTCACTAGTGACAATCAAATATAATTATGGAATTCTCCCTTCCATAATCAAAACAATTTTAATACGCAGGGCAGAATTGTCCTTTCATCTATTATTTTGAAACATTTGATTAAAGGTCTTCTCTAGACTCTAGTACATTATTTATTAATTATTTGGTTCAAGTTCTGTGCGCCAGGGCCAGGCTTCTGTAAAGCCGGGATTTGTACGAAGAAACTGATAAAAAAAGTATAAAACAATCAAAACGGAAATGGCGGGGTCAAATCTTTCTTTGTCTTTGTGGCCGTTCGTCCTAGGGTTTCTGGAAGAGCAGTGCTAATTAACGCCTGAGATATTCACACGTCAACTTGGACCCACTAGAGAATTTTTTTTTTATTTTTTTTTTTTTTTATATGTTTGAACTTTGAACAACGCATGGGGTCGCCAGCTGTGCAACTGCAATAATTGCATCCGGGGACCGGGATAATAAATCCCTGGCTCCTCTATGGTGTCAACGGAAATGGAGACTCCTGCTTTTCAAGTTTTGAATCATTTTACAGTTGCTTTTTTCTTTTATATTTTTTCTATTAATATTCTTTTGTTTTAGTAGTGTTAAATATTCAATTTTTGAAATTATCGCTGCAAAAATTTTATCTGCGCCGCTGAAGATATTTATATTTGATCTAACCAACTCAAATTTGCTTGCTGAGTTGTTTCTTTATTTTTTTTTTGCATCAAAATTGGAGCGACGCGATAGCCTACACAATTCTGAATAACGTGTCAACATTTTTGGATAATAAAAATAAGAGATAGTCAAAGGAACTCAGCATGGTTGTGGTGGACCCGGACCCACTAGGCGCGTGCCATGTGGGACAGTGCGAGTATTGTATTAGATTAGGCGGGAACTTTTTTTTTTTTTTTTTTTAATTTTCAACTTTCGAAAATTCTTAAGCAGCATCTTAAATTCTTCATCCACTCATCCAGCAGTTTTTGTCGTCATGCGAAGGAGTAGATCCAATAATCTATCTTAAAAAATGGTACTAACTAGTAAGTGAAGTAGTAACTACTAAAGCTGAGTTGTTTGTATACAGTGTTCATGTACGGCAGTTATCAATTTCTTTTCTTAAATATAAAAAAGTTATCAATTTCTATGTTGCCAGCCGTGGAAGCTCTCTTCGTTATTTAAGCACCCTTCCAGTCTTCCTTTTTAATCAAACGCGTCGAATTTATGTAAAGTTTTCTCAAATAGAATCTATAGCCTGATTATTATAACTATTTGTGAAGTGAGTACTGAATAACTTGTATAATTCACGGGTGTCTGGGTGGAAGGAAAATTATTCGGTATGGTGCTTTGCGCGTGACAAAAACCACATTTGACGCAACATCCAACTTAGAGAGCACACATGAATAGTGTTAGTTTGTAATAATCTAGAAGTCAATAATACGATAATTTATCATAAAGCTTTGTTCATGAATTGGATGATTAATATCATTTTGTTGCCTTGAGTATTATTGCATTTATGGATCATTTCGAGTTCATGACTGAAATTGTGAAACTCCATAATATAGATGATATATACTCTTAAAAGGTCACTAACCAAGGTAATTAGCAGGAACACTAATTACCGCGAAAAGGTTAGTATGTGGATTAAAAGATGGTTAAGTTTTACAAACCACCTGACACGAGATGTCATTTTAATCACATAGATACATGTTCTAGGAACATGGAATTTGATAGACCCCGAATGAGACATTAAATAGAATTGTGTTCGTGTCATTAATGTTTCTCATTCAGTGTCACGTTCTAAAGTATGAGGTATTTATTGTTCCCACTAAGAAATATGTATGTGTGATTGCTATCTACCGCTGTCCGTAAAAAGCAGTCATAACGGTAGCATTCCCATATGTATAGCTTAGCTGAGGAAGTGATAGTCTACCAAAAGTACTATTTGTCCCTCGTATCTCTATACGAGCTATAGCATCACTGGGCCCCTTGATAGAGTTAGATTATCTGCTAGCGGTATAATTACAAGAGTAATTATATTTGATAATCTGCTCAAGATCAAGAAAAGATTCAGTTAGCAAGGATGACACACATCTACCTTGAAACTGATCTGATAGCTATGAGACAGAAGAACAGACACAAGTAAATTGTTTACTGGATCGTGATATTGTACAGTACAGCATCATCTGTGTAATTGGATGGTCATGATGTGTTGCCAGACGCCACCCATGATTATAGAACTTAAAACAGTTTTAACTCTATTTACCAACATAACACAGATCCTATTGGGTCACACCATATAGGAGCTAATTGGAGAATCTTATTTTGATTGATTATAAATTGGTTATGATCAATGATAAGATGGTTATAATTAATTATACGTGTTATAATTAAATTATAAATGTTATGTAAAAATAACAAGCAAAAACACTGGTTAATTTATAAACGTGTGTGACACGTTGTATAAAAGTTAACCGGTTAATTTATAAATGTGCATGACACATTGTATAAATTACCGAAGCAACAACCGCAAGAAAAATATATATAATTATTCAGAATAATTATACGAATATTATTTGTATTCGGGCCGAGGGCATTCGGATCTTTTCAGATTCGTCCTTATTCGCATGACATGTCATCGATCCTATCCAGATGACACGTCATCGATACCGAAACAAATAACCGCAAGAAAAATATATATATAATTGTTCAGAATAATTATACGAATATTATTTGTCTTCGGACCGAGGGCATTCGGGTCTTTTCAGATTCGTGCTTATCCGCATGACGTGTCATTGATCCTATCCAGATGACATGTCATCAATCCTATCCACAAGGGCAAAATGGTCATTTCACACCTATGCCACCTTGCATGTGTAGAAACATGGAGAAGAGTGTGGAAGGGTGTGGAAGGGGTATTTTGGTCATTTCACATATAAAAGGATGAGGTGTCAATGGCATACCTTGTAAATAGGCATATGTTGAGGGGTATTTCGGTCTTTTGCGAACCTCCTCAAAAGCCTATAAATAGAGGGGTGCATGTAGAGAGAAAAATCACTAATTCACTTGTATCGTTTCGTGCAGAATCGAATCGGTATTTTCTCTCTTTCTCGGTTTCTCTCCCAAATAGTGTTTCGGTTGAGAAAAGAAAGTTATACGTAGTTGACGTATAATCTTGCGGGTTGTTGTGGAGTATATTTACGGGATCGATGAATAGTGTTTTACCGAATTTAGCGGTATGTCAGTTTTGCTCATTTGATGAAACTGAGTAACCGAAAATTCGTGTTTACGGGTTTTCGTCTTTTCCCCGTGAATAGTGTTTTTGCAGAATTCCGCGGTTTACGGTATTTCTGGCAGAAGAAATTAACCGCTCTCTGGTTAGTCCTGGTGGATAACCAATAGAGGCATCAGACGTCTGATGCTCCGAGACGAGTCGATTCCTTCCGTGATGTAGCTCTACACGCTCGGTCTGCATTCCAACTGTGATTTGGAAACAAGGTATAAATATGTTATATTAATCTATTTAATTGGTAAGTAGATTAAAGTTTTAGAAATCAATCATGGAGTAGATCTGTAAAAGGATTAAATTGGGTTTTGATGCCAAAGGAATACTGAAGGTGGACCGCCTTGGAAAGTTTCCTGACATACCCCGTTTAATCCTGAGCTTAAGTTGGCCGTAGAAATTTTTGTTCTACGGTCATTCCGCACCTTAAGCCTAAATGAGTTTTGGTTACCGCAAAACCCCAAAAGTGGTATCCGAAACCCAACAAATAGAGTGCAAAAAATGTGATGTACCGTAACATATTGTAACTTTGATTTCGTACCATTCTCATGACGTGATCGGATTAATTTTTTACATGTCATATTATGCCATAATTAAAATGTTAAGGAAAGATCACGGCATTTGAATAGTCACACTGTGTTCAAACGTGCGTTGTGACCAAATGTGACTCACATGACTATTTAATTATAATTTAGGTTTGTTTATTCAAAATTCACCATTTGATTAATATCTAATAGTCCTAAATACACGGACTTGCATGACCATGTGATGTGCCGTAACTAGTTCTTTCGCATGATATATCGTGTCGTGCCAAAATTTCAAAAGATGATCACAGCCATAGTGACAATGAACGTGAGAAATTTGCATTTTATTCGCACATTAAACGTTTTTCTGACGTTTTTGAACCGAACTCCAAACGCGAGTCACGGATTATTCACGAGAAAAACACAAAAAAGCGATTTTTTTTCTTCTTTAATTATTGTACCGGATCATTTTCGAATATACCCAAATCATTAACTTTTTACTCTACCGAACCGAACTCGAACTATTCGTTTGTCACTATGGTCATGGCACGCAAATGGTCATGACATAAAACATGCGAATCGCGGCACATAACTAACACACGTGCCGTACCATTCTGTAACAAAGCCAGCTCTGTCGTAGCATTTTTCCCACTCTACATATGGTTCCTTAGCGTGGAAATTTTTATTCATATCCTAAAGAAAAAAAAAATAATTCTATGACATTTGATTTTCAAAATTTTGATTTTTGACCTTAGCGCACCGTTGGCAAAACCAACGATACAATTTCCCTCTTACTGCTGCCAATACCAGTAGTACCAGTTTTTTTTTTTTTTTCACATTGACATTTCGTTGATATTTTTTTATGAACTATCGATGAACTTGTACTTAGGATTAACCAAGGTATAAAACACCAGTGCATCATTGTTTTCAAACTTTAAGCGATCACAACTTTTAATAGAAAACTTTGATGTGAGCGTTTGTTCGCAATTAAAAAAGGTCGTGAGGAGACGAAGGGTCTGGTGACCCAAACACCTACGAAGTCGATGAAGCCAAAAATTGCAAAAAAACAAAAAAAATGTTTAGAGCTTCAAAACTTCAGTTGAAATTTTTAATTTTACTGTCAATTAATTATTCATCAAGATATTTTATTTTACAATAATCTACATTCTAAAATTTAATATGAATATTACACAAAAATACAAAGTCAATAAAAAATTAACCATGTATGCTTGAACTATATTTTTTATTTTGTTTAAAAAAATAAAAAAATAAGGAGCATCATTTACTTTTTTTACTTGAATTAATTAAGTGTTTCTATTTTGTTATGTCATTTATTCATAATAATATACTGTTGTTTTGATATTCACATAACAAAACTTGTAATCAATATTATACTTATTAAAAAAAATTGATAATAATTTTAGTCCTCAATTAATCCTCCATCTCCATCTGTATATTATTTGTTAAAAAAAAAGGGCGATACCATTAGCATTGCTAGCAATGTCAACAGTAGAAACACGCTTCGAATTTTTGAAAAAATGAGGGTATAGTTGATTTTTTTTTTTTTTTTTTAAGGATACGAATAAAAGTTTCGGCCAGTAGTGGGATGCTATTAAAAATCTTGCAATGAAATCTTTAGTTTAGCTTTAAATAAATCAAGGCATCCGAGGATCATATGATTTAGTTTAGAGTTTAGACCAACTCATTTAACGCTTGTTTGACGGAATAATTGAGACCTAGACTTTTCATTTTATAGTTCAGGGGAAAACCAAACATGGTATAAAGTAAGAAGATAATATATCTATAACTAATGGAATTAAACAGCAGAATAAAAAATAAAAAAAAATAAAAAAAACGCAGCAGTATCTAATAACATAATATAACCATTTATACCCATTCAGCAAGCAGCATCCCTGGCCTCAGAAAATTTGGAATTGTTATCATTAATTAATAATTAGTCAACCTGTTTATGCAATTTATTTCTTTTATTGAACGCTTATTTTCCAAAGTAGTACCATATTGGCAAATGAACCCAACATTTGTCAGAATTGAAACTACTCATTCAAATTCTTAGGAATTCTTAGGGGTTGTGGTTAATATTTTAGTTCGGTCTTTATAAGTCATAGTTTAGCAAAGAAACCACAAATTTTTTTTTTGTGTTAGTTGTAAATATTATAATTGTTGGTTTTATTTGCAAATATGTTAAATTAGTGGGCGTAATGCAAAAAATCATTTCTGAATAGGGAATGAGTCTCTTAGTATTTGATATTGTTTGGTAGTAGATAGCAGCGATTTATATGTATCAGTTGGTGTAAAGTAGTAATCTTTCTTGTGAATAGAGGATTTGAGGTGGAAATTTACTTGGGAATCCTAGGGCTGAAATGGTGTAATAGGTAGTGTGGATTTTTGGGCTGTAAAATGCTCCTCGTAATTTAATGCACCTCAAATCCGGTCTTAGTAGGCCTCTGTAGGCCGGAGACATCAGATATTTTGAATTAAGTTAATTGGGATACAACATACAAGTCGGAGAGAGAGAGAGAGACGGGACGACTGTTGTTAGTCCACGTAATGAAAATTCCTGATACGTATTATAAGTTTAATTAAGCATCTGTTCGATTTTATAGCATTCAGCATGATATATTTTCACGGTTTCAACAAATCTTAACATTTTTTCTCTCGAGTATTCCACACTTCATATAATTTGAAGATTTTTTATTTTTAAGAGTTCGTGGTTAAATACCACTAAAAATATATTGATAAAGAAAGAGTGTTTTTTACAAGTTCCTAATTTCTAACTCCTCGTTTTACAGAAAGTTATTAAATTTACATCACTCTTAAATTGAAAATTACAGTTTAATTCCAATCATCTGTGTCTCCTAAATATATACATACCGATAGTTAATTATATTTTAAATTTTCTGTGACACATCACAGACTCTGATGATATTAATTAAGAATCATTCTGCACTAATAGAAATCCATTCACCCGTGCGTCATATAGCACTATATATAGCACTGTGCGCGATAGAGGATGATGACTCGTTGACTCGTTGCCTAACAATCTAAGTAAAAAGTTTGTAAATACATATTTTCTTAATTAAATTACAAAAAATATATTACAAAAAAATGAATTGCATCTATTCCTAGCTCTAATAAATCATATAAAAAAAATCTTTCAAAAAAAGCTCTAATTAATAAATCATGCAAGAGAAAAACTCGGTTTCACACTTCACTTTTTTGATAACTTTGATGGCTTTCTTTGCTTTTTCTTTATCTCAGATCTCTTTTACATTTAACAATAAGGTTACTTTAGAATAATATATATGTTCAACAACTTTTTTTATTCTGCAGGGGAATAATTAATATGTTCAACAACCTTTTTTTTTATTCTGCAGGGGACATCGGATAAATTAAATTCAATTAGGATATAATAAAAAAAAAATATATATATATATATATATATATATATATATATATATTTTTCTTTTATTTGTCGTGTTTATCTAGCTAATATTTTCAATAATTTGGCAGAACATATATAAGTCCGATCGAGAGAGACTGCGGACATATCAACTCACCGGTTACTAATCAATCTTCTAAGAACACTGAAGTTGACCTTTTTGAGTTGACCGATGCTGTGGAACTTTTACAAGTCTTGCTTGTCTATTTATTAATTAATAGCACTTGGAATGCTGATTTGCTACCAAACCACTGGTATTATATTCAAACAAGATTCTAAAGCTAGCTAGCTATTACAACCATAAGACATAGGGTTCATAATTCATCACATCACATCACATCCTACCTACTATACACAGTTTTTGAATTGGCAATAGAACCAATTTACAATCAAAATCATCACAACATCCGTTTCAACACTCAACTAGATGACAACAAAAAAAGGACCAATCACTACTTTTATTAGACCCGTTTCACACAAAAGGAGATGACATAAGACAATTAATGCTCGATCGTTCCAGCACTTTATTTTACGATGCATATCATCTTAAAATTAAGCTTACTTCAACAAAGCTTCTTCATTTTGAATATTCCTCCGCGTTGATTATATTACAATTACAAAATCATTGGCAGAAATACACACAGACACACATACCCATTTTGCTTCTTCGAAAGATAGAAGAAGAAACAATATGCTGCACACCATATTAGCTTCCGTTTATTTAATCTTCATACTCTCTCCATTGGTGTTCACCATGGCCACGGACAATCTCCTCTACAAGGGTTCTTCTCTGTTAGTTCAAGATTCCTCAGCTCTCCTCATCTCACCAAGAGGTACCTTCTCTTGTGGCTTCCGCGATGTCGGTAAAAACTCCTTCACTTTCTCAATTTGGTTCTCTAAATCTGCTAACAAAACCGTGGTTTGGAGTGCAAACCCCAGTAGACCTGTTAATGGCATAGGATCGGCCGTGGTTTTGCGGAAGGCAGGCAGCATGGTTTTGATCGACCATGATGGAGAGGTCATCTGGAGCACCAACACAAACATCCCAGAAGCAAGTCATGCTGAGATACTAGAAAATGGGAACCTTGTAGTTGTAGATTATAACTCTAAAAAACTATGGCAAAGCTTTGATCATCCTACTGATACATTATTACCAAGTCAATCAATACAAAGCACAAAACTGGTATCAGCTAACATATCTCATAATTCTTCAAGCTATTACAGCTTTGAATATAGTGACTATGGGATATTATCACTGTTTTACGTTGGTTTGGAGGTAAGGAGCATCTACTTCCCTGATGCGGATACTAATCAGTGGAGCAACAATAGGTTTTACTTTAATAGAACCCAGAAAGGATTCCTTGATGAGGAAGGGCAGTTTTCGTCAAGTGATAACCTTGCATTTCAAGCTTCTGATTTAGGTTCTATGATCAAAAGAAGGCTAACTCTAGACTCTGATGGTATTCTCCGGGTCTATAGTTTAGATGAGTCAGATGGAAGTTGGTTGATTTCATATCAAGTTCTTGCTCAGCCATGCAAAATCCACGGGTTGTGTGGTAATAATGGAATTTGCCAATACATGCCTGTGCCCTCATGTTCATGCCCTCCCGGTTACGAGATGAGGGACACAAGTGATTGGCGTAAAGGATGTAAGCCAACTGTTCAGCTTATTTGTGGTGATAAAATGCAGATGGTGCCACTTCCTGCTACTGACTTTCCGGGTTATGATTATAATCACACAACATACATTTCACCTGATGATTGCCAAGACTGGTGTATGAGAGATTGCTCATGTCTCGCTGTTGCTTATCATAACGCATTTGGAATGTGCTACCTCAAATCTCAGCTCTATAATGGCTTGACCGCTCCAGACTTGCAGGGTACCATATTCCTCAAACTTCCGCAAGTTATTAATGTCACAAATGAGTACATACCTCAATCCAGCTGGTTTTACAACCCTAAAGCATCCAAACTCAATTGCAATGTGAAAGAAGTTTGGGCAAATTTCTCAGATATCGATTCCAAAAGCCAAGGAATTGGGAAGTTAGTCTACTTGTATGGGTTTGTTGCTGCATTTTTTGTAATAGAGGTTTTGTTCATTGCTCTGGGATGTTTGTTTATTTGTAGAAAAGAGGGTGAACCAATTGAAGTACTAGAAGGATATAAAGCAATAAGTGATCAATTTCGAAGATATACCTACAAGGAGATTGTGAAAGCTACTGAAAAGTTTCGGAATGAGCTTGGGAGGGGAGCATCAGGGGTAGTTTATAAGGGAATCTTGAATGATGAAAGATCGGTAGCTGTGAAAAAATTGGAATACATGACGCAAGGAGAGGAAGAGTTCCAAGCAGAATTGAGTGTCATAGGTCGCATTTACCATATGAACCTAGTAAGAATTTGGGGTTTCTGCTCAGAAGGTACACACAGAATCTTGATTTCTGAGCACATAGAGAATGGGTCGTTGGATAAAATGTTATTCAGTGAAGAGGACAATGGCAAATTGATTGGATGGAAGCAAAGGTACAAGATTGCAATAGGGGTAGCAAAGGGGTTAGCCTACCTTCATCATGAATGTCTCGAATGGGTTATCCATTGTGACATGAAACCTGAGAACATATTGCTAGACGCAAATCTCGAGCCCAAGATTACAGACTTTGGCATGGTTAAATTTCTACACAGGGGAGGTTCTCGTACCAAGGTTTCGGATATTCGAGGGACGAAAGGTTACATCGCTCCTGAATGGGCATACAATCTTCCAATTACTGCAAAAGTAGATGTCTATAGCTTCGGAGTTGTGCTCCTAGAACTGGTGACGGGTGTCCGGGTTTCAAACATGGTGATAGATGGAGAAAAGGAGGAACTTGGTGTGAGGAGGCTGGTTGAGATTATCTGGGAGAAACTAAAGCGGGATGAGTATTGGATCTATCAGTTGGTGGATGCTCAATTGGAAGGGTGTTTTGATCGCGAGCAAGCCGTGGCAATGCTGGAGCTGGCTACTATTTGTGTAGAAGAGGAACCAGATAAGAGGCCAAAGATGAACTATGTGCTGCAGATGCTCCTTTCCTTGGATTATGAAGCAGATTCTTTATAATTATCTATTGTATCCAAAATCTTTGAGTTTACAGGTTGAAGTTTGTTGAAACTTGGTTCCCGTAGAAGAAGTTGAGTTTGCTTGCAAAAGTTGCTGTAATTAGGAGTTTATATTTTTGTTAGACCTGTATTGCTTATTGTGATTGAACATGTACAATATTTTAGCAAAAGAAGATTTTAATTACATGACTGCTGTAATTGAGTTGTAGTTAAGATTTGAGCAGAATTAAGAGACGTTTAATTGCAAAAACATACCCAAAATCAGAATCAGAACCAGATGATAGTTTAGTTAATGCCAGATTATTTATTAAAATTTGATCTTTGTAATAGATTATTTTACAGAGTGAGAGGTTAGTATGGTGAAAACATATATGCACTTTATTTGGATATAATTCCTGCTAGCTGGTCGAAACTAAGCATCATGTGGGATTAGTGTGTGATGACTGATTAAATTTTGGAAAAATCAGATCTAACTTCTTTAGCGTGGGCCAGAACAAAAGATAAATTCTAGTGATCAATTCTATCTGATTATGATGAAGACAGAGAATACATTCTGAAGCGATGGACTTTATCATTAAGTGACTTTAGCAGTACTTGATCTTAGTTGCTCGCATTAGATTATGCAACAAGTTGTTTAATTATTAGATCCAGATGGTTTATTAGCATTTTATTTAAGTTACTGAACGCTTCTCATCATTTACCATTCTTAGGAGCTGTGGGTTTGTCCATTTAAACTTCAATGTGAAGTTAGACCTATCAAAATCATGTTAAAAGAAACAAATGATTCTCTGCTTAAATTAATACAACAAATAATTTAATTTTGCACGAGCGCTTTGCTACTTTCAGCAAATATCACCACATGGTGGTGTATAGGGATGTAAGGGGCCTTAATCTTCTGACACTTCTTTCTTCTCTTGCATTCGCACCAGGGAACCAACAAAAACAGAACAGAAAGAGAAATATATTACTTGCATGTAGCCTCTCCAGCTGACCTAAATTAAAATGATACACATACTACTAGTGACTGGTGTGATATCCCTTTGCTGTGCTAGATGAGTACAGAAAACTGAACACAACATTGGAAGAAAATGGCACGTTCCGGCACATGAGGAAACTTTTTTAGTTCCAAAGAAATTGAAGGTCCAATTCATAGGTTTACGAATTAGTTTAGATCTGTCCGGCGGCGGAGAATGATTACATTTTTCATATACAACTTCGACTATATTCATATTCAAGTTCCAAAGACCCAAATCATCTCAATTTACCCTTATTTTGTGCAATTAACCATAAAAAAAGACAACACAATAAATGTATAAATAAATAAATAATTAATAAAAAGAATGAACTAGTAGGCTGAGCAGCAACTAGTAGGCACTATATAATGAGATAGATGAGTACAACATCCTACGGGTTTTACTCAAAAAAAAACAAAAGTACAGCATATTTTATTATCTGAGCTCCGTTAACTATATCCAATGTTACCTTCTCTTGGAACTTACATCTCAGTTACCCCTCCACCTTCCAAACATGGAATGAAAGCAAAAATAAACAAACCCAAATTAACTGAATGCAGATGGCAAAATTTCAGCTTGTATGAAGAGAAAACCTTAGTTTGCTTGAATTATTCAACCTTTCAAGCTGTTCTTCTGAAAAAAAGAACAAATCACTCTAACATGCATTAATCCTTTCAATAGAGGGGGGAAATAAACAATTTTTTTATTAGCAACAAAGAGAAGAAGACCCCCGTTAATGGGGGGAAACTAAGAACTAGACTTCTCTAACTTCTTTTGTTCCTGCTCTATAAGTTTTTCTCTTTCAGCCTCTTCACGCCTTCTCACCTCTTCTTCTAATGCTCTCTCTTCTTCCTCTTTCTGCTTTCTTTCGGCCTCCTGCGTTTCTCTTAACTCATCCTCTTCCTCTTCCTTTTCATCCAAGTCATCAAACTCCTTCTCAGCAGTCATGGCAGTGACGATCGGGTCCCGCAATTCAGAGATTAAACCCCCACCTACCTTGTATTCTTTCTCATCTCCAATTACAAATAATCTCTGGTCATGACCCGATGCCATTGGAATGTCAACCGCAAGTAGCTTCACATCATACTAATAAAAAACAACGTTAATAACTAACAGCACAGAAAATATAGAAAACAATATAGTTAGCTCAGATTTCTCTGTATGCATGGAATTTGTACCAAGTTGTTGTCACTGATGTTTCAATACAACATGGTTTGAGATAATACAAATTGTTTACTTTTCTCTGGAAGATACAATGTGGTTTGTCCGAGTAATATAACACATTTGGTTTGTTTCAAAATGAAACTGGCAGCATCATAGTATACCGCTTCTTTTCCAAAGTAGTACCATTTGGCAATGAAGCCAACATTTGTCAGATTTGAAACTACTCATTCAAACTTTCGGGGGTTGTAGCTAATATTTCAGTTTGGCCTATATAAGTTAGTTTAGCAAAGAAACTACAAAAAAAAATTAGTGTTAGTTGCAAATAATAGAATTGTTGGCTTTATTTGCGCATATGTTTAATTAGTGGGTGTAATGCAAAATACCATTCTGAACTGGGAATGAGTCTCTTACTATTTGATACTGTACGCTATTAGAGACCAGCAATTTATATGTATCAGTTGGTATTGCGCGATATCAATCAGTAATAACTAACTGAAATTAGCATAAAGCACCTGGCCTTTTTTCTTCTTAACTTCAACACTGACGAGACCTCTTTTTTCACTGCCCCTAATGGGAAAAATCAGAAAACACCTCTTTCCACCAAGCCTAAATTTAAAATTCTTCAGCTTAGGCCCACCACCTGACATGACATAGGCTCTCACATCTGTACCAGTAAGAGGTGCACCCATTACTTCTAGGACAGCAGGAGACGTGTTCAGTTTACGCATTGCAATTCGATACACCTTATCTGGGTTTACAGTGAATCTTGACCGTAGATACAAGATCTAAAAATAAGAAAGGTGAAAAGGGAGAAATGGGTGGTTTATATTGCTAATTTGCATATTGCACCTCATATTTTAGGGCTTCAGCTTTATGAATAACCACCAAATCTTTTTTTGTCTAATCCAGTCCCTAGCACAAGTTCATTGCAAATATGCAAAATAAACACCAAACATTACTAATATCTGCAAATAGGGTGTAATATTTGTCAAAATTTTCCCCTTCCAATGTAAAGTCATATAAATACAGGGTCACACGGCACACCAAACCATATTCAATCTCGAATGTTAGATGTTGGGTGACATGATTACCGAATTATAACCTAGAAGACAGATAAGAAACACCGGTAGCAGTTATACCCCTTGTTTCTCAATTTATTTTTTTAATTGCTATTGGCTTATTTGGTGCTTAATTGCATAGTCGAATGTAAATTAATGCTAGTTTGGGTCACAATGAGGTCCAATTGAACAACTGGAGATTAGATCTGATTGCACTTATACTTAGATTTGTAAAGTTGACGGTCAATTGAGGCATGATCTGGTTAAGTTGCAAATTCATAAGTTAAATATAACTAGTATGTTCACTTACTGCAAAAGAAACCATAGCTGTAGCAAGTGCAAGAAATCCATACTTAGCCAATCCTTCAGAAATTCCAATAGTCATATCAGCTATACCAAACATCAATCTCCACAGTAAAATGCACAAGACTATTGCACCAGCACCTACCACAACCATGTAATTTCTCTTCCAAAAGGCCTCAATTTGCAAGCCAACCGCCTCTCTATACCGTGAAATCACTGTTTTTACAGCATTCAGTGTTTTGTCTATGGCTGATTTCCCCAAATTGGAGCCGGATTTAAGTGAACTAAAATTTCTAACTGAGACAAGCCTAAATGGGCCAAGACCTTTGATGCCTGAACCGAGAGATTGAAGCTTTGTGAGGTTTTGGTTGCTAATGCGCCTTGAAATGGAACAACCAGATCGGGAAATCCTAGAAAATATACTCCCATTAAGGCCATTGTAGGGATGCGAGAGCGAACAGTAGTTTTGTGTAAGAATACGAGAAAAGATACTATTGGAGGTCGTATAGGGGTGTATTTGATAGATTTGAGAGAGATTAGAGCGCGGATTGATCGGATTCAGTAGGGTTCTGTGAGAATAGAGCCTCTGGATGCAATCCATGGTTCGTCTTGAAGGATTCGCCATGGCAGTGAGCTACAATAGAAAATCAGAACTCAATCGGAGTCTTTTGAGCGAGGCAAGGGAGAAAAGTTAGTAGGGAGGCTTAGAACAGAAAAGCTAGAGCGGAATCAAAAAAAAAAAAAAAAAAAAAAAAAAGCTAGAGCGGTTGGACTTGGGCCTTCTTTTCTTTCTTTTTCTTCTATTTCTCTTGGTTTTGATCAGGAAAAATCAAAATTGACTTGGGCTTTTGGTATTATTTTGAATTTAAATGAAAAAAAAAATGAAAATCCTGTCTTTTTTTTTACCGAATTATTTTAATATCCACCAAAAAAATTTACAAAAAAGTCCAGTATTGTTGGTTGGTTTTTAGGTTGTAATGACTAACGAGGTAAATTTATTTTATATCCAGTATGTGTTTGCATAGTAACAACGTTCGCATTTAATTCGCGAATTAAACGTTTTTGAGCTATTACCGAATCAATCCGCGTATAATACACTGGTTCGCGAATTAAACGTCCTATTCGCGAATTATTCGCGTATTTGACGTATTTTACGAATTAAACGCGTTTTCTACAAAAAAGTTCGGCGCTATTCTTCACCCCCATCACGTGATCTCCTCTAGAAAAAAGTGCCAAGAAATGAAAATTTCCATATGTGGGCCCATTACACGTGACTGTTGGCTTCAACTTGACAGTAACTTTTTTACTGTTGGTAGTAACTTTTCAAAGAAAGAAAAATCTAGGATGCAATGTGAAACTATTTCATGTAATTTTTGTATAAAAACAATCTAATAATTTATAAGTTGCTGTTACTTTGTTAAATAAAATTAAGAAATTTAAAATTTTCCTTTAAAACTCGTAGCAACAGCACTTTACACTAATAAAAAAATTAAAATAAACGAAACAATCTTATTTTTTTTTTTACAACTTTAGTATTTTAGTATATTAATTGATGTGTACAAAAACGAATTATTCCCGAATTATACCCGAATTATACCCGAATTATACCGATTTGGTGTTTACAAAAACGAATTATTTCCGAATTATTTCCGAATTATACCCGAATCACGAATTTTTGACTCTGCCGAACCGAACCTGAATAATTCATTTGTTACTATGTGTGTTTGTGCCTAACTAAAAGCTTAGATTGCCCAAGAATTACAGTGGTTGCGGCAATACTTCAATTTTTGGCCATTTTTATTAATATCCCTAAAACAAATTTAAATTTTAAATATGCCCCTGCCCCCAATTTTTTTTTATAGATGTCCTGACCGCCTGGGCCCAGGGTGGCCCAAAATCCCCTGTGAGGCGCCAGCCCCTGGGGCAGCCCACAAGCTAAGTGAGGCGCCACACCCTGGGGCGCCCCATAAGCCAAGTGAGGCGCCACACCCCAGGGCGCCCCATATGTAGTATGATTTAAACCCATTCGTTTTCTGCCTCTGTCACTTCTCGTTTTGAGAACTTCTCTCGAGGCGAGAAGCTGAGTGAATAGGTATTTTTTTTAATTATAATAATTAGTCATTACTGTTGCAAGTACTGTAGCGTAATGTACATTAACTGTAGAAATTTAGCACTGTTGCGTACCATACATTTACTGTAGAAAGTTACTGTTACACGCACTGTACCATACTGTACATTTATTGTAGCAATTGCTGTACACCTACTGTAGAAAAATTGTAATTTTTTTAAACTTATTTTTAATTATTTTTCAATTAGTCATTTATTACTGTACCCATTATTATGTCATGTAATACTTGTAATTTTTTTTTAAATGTAGTTTGTTAAAGAAGAGATGTTAGTTGCACTGTATGTCGGCGGCAAGCTAGAAAGTGATGAAGATGGCGCGCATTACACGAAAGAAGTTGCATTTGACTTCGAGATTAATGAAAATACCACATTTGAGGAACTGAAGCAGCTAATATACGAAAAGACATCTGTAAACCCCAACAGGTGTGAAATAGAATTGGCGACACGGATTGACAACTCACGTGGGGGGGGGGGGGTAGACCTTACTTTGTTAAGTTTCCAATAACATATGCCAATTTGTGGAGAGTTGTGTATACTCAATTTGTAGCTTGTAGGGTCCCGGTAATGGACATATATTCAAAGAGGGTTCCCTGAACGAGGGCTGGACCTTCAAGTTCGGCTGGGGCTGGACCTTCAGGTTATGACAATTCGGGTTATGACAACCAGGAGTACCACCAGCACTCCCCTTGTGACAACCAGGGGTACCATCAGCACTCCCCTTATGACAACCAAGGGTACCACCAGCACTCCCCTTATGACAACCAGGGATATCACTAGCACTCCCCTCATGACAGCCAGAGGTACCACAGCCCCGGTTATGACAACCAGGGGTACCATAACTCCCCAGAAAATACTGAAGAGTTACCACCACCACCTAGATAGACACCCATAATCCCTAGATTTCCAACTATGCCAGAGTCAGGACCGGTACCGGTTAATTGAAATGATATTAATATTGATATTGATGTTGATGCTATTGATGCCATACCAGAAAGGGAAATGGAAACGGGGGATGAATACCAAGGGGTTTGGGAAGCTGATGATTTATCAGATGGTGATGTAAATGTACCAGGTTTATCCAGGGCAGAAAAATTCCCGATTACAGGTCGGAGAAGTAAGTATCCAGTCGCCACATTCAACGACACCACAGCTTTCGAAGAGGCAGACATTAGTTTCTTCGGTCCTCGTGTTGAATACAATAAAGAACTTATCGCAGGGCAAGTTTATACCAACATAGAAGAACTTGTAAAGAAAATAAATGAGACTCATGTTCACGGCAACTAGGAATGTATAATACACAAAAGGGACCGAACAAGGTTAGTTGTGCTGTGTACAACTCACCTGCGCTGCGAGTTCCGCCTTTTTGCAACCCCTGCGGGTTCAGGGGAAGCATGGATGATTTAGAAGTATGAACCACCTCATACATGCAAGTCTCCATCCACAAGGACAGACCATGCGCAGCTGACTGCATCATTAATTCTCGATGCAATTGAGGAGGACATTAAGTTGGATCCAATGATGAGCATCAAGGCGGTGGCTATGACCGTCAGACACAAATACAAATATGTAATCCCAAAATACAACATGCTATTGAGAGGTCGTGAACTTGCCATCTATAGGATATTCGGTAGTTGGAAGGATTCATATGGCTATCTGGCACCATTGCTCCAGGCCATGGCAAGTACAAATGTCGGCACCGTATATGAGCGATGGCATGACCCTTTTTTTGATAAAGACGGAGTACTAATAGAGGGAGCTAAACAATTCAAGGGCATAGCATGGGCTTTTAGTGCTTGTATCCAAGCTGTGCCATACATCAGACCCGTTATCAGCATTGATGCATGCTTTATGTCTGGCCGTTATGAGGGGAGGCTACTCATAGCATGCCCATATGATGCTGAGAACCAGCTGTTGCCTTTGGCGTTTGCAATTGTTCATAAAGAGGACGGCGAGAACTGGGGATTCTTTATGCAGTTTTTAAGAAGACGGGTGATTAGGGAATGAAAGTTTTTCTGTGTGATATCAGACCAGCACAAAGGAATAAAATATATTTTTGATCGTGAAGATTATGGTTGGTCAACTCGTACTAGCCAGTGTGCATAGGTTGTGTAGGCAACACGTTGCGGATAACCTTTCCAAGACAACCGAGGGTGACAAGTGGGTTATTGATACATTTAGATGGAATTGCAGAAAGAAAAAGCCGAGAAGGGTGGTAAAGATGACTAGCAGTTTTGCAAAGGTACATGTATTTCAGTTGTTTACATATATTATTGTATTTTAAGAGAACGATTTTTTCAGTACAATTGTTTACTTACATTATTCTATTTTCTTATTTTTTGTGTAGTACATGCCAAAGACAAATCTCTACCTAATGAAGGTGGGCAAAAATAATCCCCGAGATGTCAACGAAGATCCAGCATATGAGAAAATATATCAATCCCGTGATGGAAGTTGGCGTTAGGGAATTATGACAACCAATGGGTCCGAGTCGCTAAATGCAATGTTCAAGCAGAGCCGGATGTTGCATGTGGCTGCAGTTGTAGAGGACACATTCTACAAGTTAAATGCCTAGTTTCAGGAACGGCGTGCTAAGGCCGCAAAATTAATAAGGATGAACCAGTCATTTTCAACAAGGGTGGAGGAGAAACTAAGACGACACAGGGACAAAGGTGCAACTATGACCATGATCCCGATGGGTAATGATGGAACAAAATTTGAAGTGCAAAATCCAAATGAGTACGTTCCAACCAGTCGTAAACCAGACGACACTATGGCGTTTGTCAAGAGGGCTTGCAAGTACGTTGTTAAATTCGGAGATGCTAGGGCGGTAACCTGTACATGCCAAGGACCCCAGCTAAGTCACATACCCTGCAGTCACGTGATGGCGGTATGCCGAGTGAGGAATTACTGTGAGGATCACTATATTGCTGACATGTACTGTACCGATTAACTTGCTTTCACTTGGGGTGGATCTTTCCATTCTTATCTTGATCAGTATGAGTGGCCTGCATATGTCGGTGATAGAATACTTCATTCAGAAGGATGGATAAGAAAGGGAAGGAGGAGACACAAACGTATTGTAATGACCATGGACGAGATGGGTGGTGAGCGACTGTCGGAAAATCGGGCTCGCCGTTCTGTTTCCGACAGACGCAGGGCAGGTACGTAGAATTGTACAAAATTTATTTATGCTTTAATTATATTACTAACTGAATTGCATTGTTATATTCAGATGCAATAAACGAACACAACAAAAGAGAAAATGCCAGAGTTGTTGCTGAAGCAACTGGTAGAACACAACCCCCTCCTCCTGTAAGCCAATCATTTAGTAGCCAAGCCTCTACAAGTAATGCCGCACCTGCAGCTCATACCAGTACAACTAGTCGTTTGTTAGGTTTATTGAGACGTCGTGGTAGGGGCAGATAAACTTGCTATTTTGCTTGTGTGAACTTTTTGTTTATTGTAATATATTTCTGACTGTAGTATTTTGACTATGGGACTGCTGTATTACATTGGCGCGCATTATGTTGACATTATGTTTAATTATTTCATGTTCATGTTGGTATTATGTTGCTTGCACTTTACATTTCTTTATTATAACACTGTTTAATAATTCAATTAAAGTTCAACAATATAATTAAAAGCGTAACAATATAATATAAACCATTAGATGTTCAATCTATTATAAAATATGCTTGGAGACCAAATTTTACATTTTTTGGAATTTTTTTACTATTTATTAAGATGGTTTGAAATCGCTGTTTTTTAATGATGCAGAATTTTAATAAAAACAACGATTTTTGAACCATCTTAATAAATAGTAAAAAAATTCCAAAAAATATAAAATTTGGTCTCCAAGCAGATTTTATAATAGATTGAACATTTAATGGTTTAGATTTGTTGTTTGATCATCACACACTAAAATATAACCCCGGAAGCACCTCGGCCGAAGTGCTTCCGGTAGCCATACACATAATATTTTATTTTTTGACATACACATACACATATACATAAACCCTAACTTTTTTCACAAAATTATTCAAATTAAAATACTAAGATTTCTCTTAAAACACACACACACACACACATGAGGTGCCCTGGGATTGGCGCCTCACAGGATATTTTGAGCTCCCCTGGGCTCAGGCGGTCAGGGCATTTATAAAAAAAAAATTGAGAGCAGGAGCATTTTTTAAATTTACATTTGTTTCAGGAATATTAATAAAAATGTCCGTTCAATTTTGCATATTGCCTTGAGAAAGTTCGTATTTTACCAAGTGATTGGCTTCTACCGTCTAATGCTTTTGGTTTCTACCAGCATCCTGAATGTTGGTGATGTTTTTCCAATATAAAACAGTGATGTACTAGTTGTATAGCACACCGATAATTTATAAATAAGAGAAAATAATTGAAGTTACGGACAATGGTTGGTAAATTTAATGGGTCGAATTTTTTTTTATATACTATAATAAAAAATTAAAAAACCAAAACACCTTCGTTTTGGAAGAATTTTACCTTTACTTCGGTCGCAGAGTCAATCTACAGCTCCATTTTGAAGGAACCGTAGAGCCAATATGTAGCCTCAGTTAACGAGCCGCAGGAGATATTTTGGGTTATTGTAACACGCAAAGTGGGCCGCATATTGGCTCTACGGTCCCCCAAAAATAGGACCACAGAGCCAATCTACAGCCTGAATAAATGTGAATTTCCCTCAAAAATAGGGCCGCACCCATGGACCGCGCCTGTAGACTGCGCGCTGCACCTGTGGACCGCACCTCAGAACAACGCACGGCGCCTGCGGACCAAGCCTGTGCACCGTGCACCCTTTTTTCTGCTGAAGGCGGGATTCTGTTGATGCCAAAATTCTTACCACTACACTAGAGTTTACATGTGTTATCTTGTAGACAAAATATAGGTTAAATTTCGCTGTAGGTCACTAAACTTTGTTATTTGTCACGAATTGGTCACTCAAGTTTGGTTTGTCTCTTTTGAGTTACTCAACTTTGTTATTTGTTCCAATTAAGTCTCTTTATACTTTTACATCCATAAATTTAACGAAATATTCATATTCCGTCCAAAAAATACACGGAATATACTCATTACATCCAAAATATTAACGGAATGAGCATATTCCATCCAAAATACTAACAGAATTAGCATATTCTGTTAAAATTTTGAATGAAAAAGCATAGAGGGACTTGATTGGGACAAATAACAAAGTTTAGTGACCTACAGCGAAATTTACCCACAAATATAGTATTTAACTATTTTTCTCTACAAATTTAATTTAAATTATAATTATATAAATATCATATATAAAATTATATATATATATATATATATATATATATATATATATATATATAGAGGAGGGATCAAATGACACCATTTTTTGGTGACATGGAATGACACCGTCCATTTTCAAAGTCCAAACAGTCGATCCAAACCGTTCAACTTGATGGATATGTTAAAATGTGCTTACAGATCAAATTTTACATTTTTCTGAATTTTTTTTTGGTTTATTTAGAGGGGTTCAAAAATTCAACGGTCTGAATATAGCGATTTTGTTAAATACTTAATAAATAGTAAAAAAATTCAGAAAAATGTAAAATTTGATTTCCAAGTTACTCTTAATATATTCATCATATTGAACGGTTTGGATCGACTATTTGGATTTTGAAATTTCAAAAATGGACATTGTCACACCATGTCACCAAAATAGTGGTGTAATTCGATCCCTCCTCATATATATATATATATATAATAGCCATATCGTATCCTTCATTTTTAAAAATTGCCGTATCGCCGTATCCGTATCGTATCAGTATTATTATTGCTTTGAGATTTGTGCAGCACATATTTGAACAGTTGATTTTCAAAAGGTCATGCAAATAATGAAATAATGAAACACGCGGTCTACAGGCGCGGTCAACGGGTGCGGCATGCGGTCTACGGGCACTGGGATTATATGCGGCGCGACCAGTGCATGCTTAAGTATTGAAGCACATAATTTGGAATCTGTTTCCGTTGTAATGCACGGGTACGATATTAGTTTTTTATTATTGTATTTAAAAAATTTCGGTTTGATGGGTATAAGTTTTGAAGTGTGCAAGTCTCGTGCCTTGAGGCGGGAGGAATTATCAACAAAAAATAACATTAGTATTATGAAAGTTTTAATATTATTAACAGTTGCCAACATCTTATTTATTTTGAAAATTTTTATGGATTATTGATTATAAACTTAATATTTTTTATATTTTTTTGAGTAAAAATTATAGGTCAATCCACCTAACTATTTTGATATCTACAAGAGATTTTTCTATCTGAATTTTAAACGTATTACATTTCACATGAAGTACATTACTTTTGTAACTAGACTAAAAACTAATTATTGTAATTTTTCATTTCATGTACTGTAAAATAATTTGATCTTAGCCATTGCAACAATGGGGCTGGCATTTGATCTAATTTGCATTTAATCGATCAGTCCAAACAAAATTCTCATTCATTCGTTTTGTACGGTTAAAAATAGTTTATTTAATTTCACTCAAAGTTTCTTACATTCTTTCCAAATTGTTGCGTGGTTTAGTATGATTGGCTTGATAGTAGAATCAGTTTGAGCCATGCTACTGACGTAGATAGTTGTACATTTCACAGTGGAGTTGTTTACTCGATCCATCTAGAGAAGTTTGATTTAGATTATTTTTTTTTGGATTTTTCCTCTTTTCCCTCGTTATTTAACAGTGTCAGATTAAATGCATTTTCGTAAAGAATATACGAAAAAAAAAAATTCAATTAAACCCTTCTCCATTATCCGTTGATTAATTATAGCTTAAAAGAAGTTATTATGCCCAGGATGCAGTTTAATTTTAGTGTTGAGTAAAATATACGGACAAAGATGCATTTGTTTTTGACGCCAAGCGACAAAACAGATTGATAGCCACACATTTATTTGATTTCGTAGGAATGAAAATATATGGACAAAAATGCATTTTTTAGAAAATTTTCTAATTCATTTACTTAAATACAGCCTAAATTTTTTATTTGCTTTTATTATTCACTAATACATAATTATACAATTAATTTTTAAATTAATCACATTTAAAAAAGGTGATCAAAACAGATTTTCAATCCTCACGGCGTAGCGTGGGCACTTGACTAGTAACAAAGAAAACACTTCATATGAGCTTCCAAAGATCCTCCCCCTCTTGAAAATGTATGAAGTTTCTTTTACATCAATCTACCAAATAAGCTGAAGTGATCCTGAAATAAGTCCCCCAAGACACTTATTCGGTAATTTTGTTGTGGGATTATTTTCTTTCAAATGTTCAGTGGTTGTCTTATCAGTATCAACTATCAAGGACATTCTGAGAAGACAAGTTTTGTGACGCATCATTGTGCATATGCCCTGCTGTACCACCCTACCTAGGGCTTGAATGATGTCTATCTTGAGGAAGTAAAAAGATGATAAATTTATTCTGAGGAAGTAAACAATGAGGAAAAGGAAACCTTTGAGGAGATTGCAGTCGGCTAGGGTTTGAATGATGTAGTACCATCCCAGAGACGAAGACGAGAGGGAAGGTGAATTAGGCGCCACTGCTATACAGCCTATACTACTACTCACCGACACCCACAGAGATTCTCATCAGAAGACCAAAACACACATTTCTTTTCTTTTTGATTAAAATGTAGGAGTCTAGCTCCTAGATTTCATTAAAAAAGACACAAGAAGTGTCAAAGTCAGGTTAACAAACGCAATTAATAAAAGAAAACAAAGAAAGTAACTAAAGCATAAAATTCTAAAACAACAACATCCACTGGTACATCTTCTTTTACTGCGCCTCAAACCAATTTCCCATCTCTAACAGCACCTCTTGCGCTATTTGCGTGATTGTTTGGTGCTGCTCAGTGAATGTTCGTTTGCATCTCTCCCTCTATAGCACAAAGGTCATGGTCATCTGCACTTGCTTTACTTTCTTGATTTTGGAGCTTAACATTGCCTGTTTATAGTTACCGGCATTGAAAAACCGGCACTGCCTCAGTTCTGGGATCCGAGATATTAGTTGCATTTTTAACATCCTTGTGTATTGGCATTGACTGAACAGATGCTTTGCTGTCTCCGAATTGACCTTGCACATACAACATCGGTTGACCATTTTCCATCCTCTCTTCACTAAATTATCAATTGTTAGAATTCTGTTTTGCAACATTAACCACGCAAAAACCATTACTCTAGTTGGTGCTCTAACAGCCCAGATATTATGCAACCCTGTGTCGGTGTAGGGTCCCTCAATCATGAAGATGTAGGCTGATTTTACCGTGAATAGTCCGTTAGCCGTCCATCTCCATGTTAATTTATCATCCTCTGCTGACCCGATTGTTGTTGGTAACTCTGTCTGCATCCGATGCAATTGATCAGCTGCCATCTGTGATATTGTATTATGAATCGCAATTTGCCAGTTCCTTTGATTAATATTCTGTGTAATTGATGCATGTTGTTGCACGACATAGGAGTACAATTCCGAGTATACGTCCATGAGTTTTTGCCTTCCCCAATTATCTTGCCAAAATATGATGTGTGTTCCTTTACCCATGTGAAACAACACCGAAGTTTGCATCAATGGCCCTATCTTTGTTAAGCTTGCCCAAAATGGGGTTCTATTGGTCACTTCCCAGGGTCTAACTGTTGGATCGGTCACCTGCACAATGGCCATCCATGCTAGTCTATTGGGCTGTAACCATTGATGCATGATTTTTGCCAAAAGAGCTATGTTGAGTAGACTCAAATCTGCAACTCCAAGTCCTCCCACCGCCTTAGGTCTTATGACTATTTTCCAAGAAATAAGATTAATCCCTTTGGTTTTCTCACTTTTGTGACCATGCCATAAAAACCGCCTTCTTATTTGATCTATCTTTTTAATTACCCATTTAGGCAACAAAAAGGTTTGCATCATATATATTGGCATGGCTGTGAGCGTCGCGTTGATGAGTGTGAGTCTTCCTCCGATGGAAAGCATGGAGGCTTTCCAGAATGACAATTTCTTTGCAATTTTGTGAATCAATGGCAGGTACTGATTCTTGTTAAGTTTTTTGTTGGAGAGTGGTAATCCCAAATATGACATAGGAAATTGAGATGCTTTACATTGCAAAATTTGTGTCAGGCTACTTGTTTCTTGCATTGTTGCTGTTGTTAGGATAAATTCAGATTTTTTCAAGTTTACCCCTAAACCAGAAAGGTCATGGAATATGTGCAGAATAATTTTGAGAAACCGAACCTGCTGCTGTGTTGGTTTTATGATAAGCAGGGTATCATTCGCAAAGAGTAGACATGTTTTACAACCTGTGAAAGGGGGTTGTAAGAAGTTTAAGGCCATCAACTTTGTCATCCAGGCAGTAAGGAAGTCCATAGCTATGATGAAAAGAAAGGGAGATAAGGGGTCTCCTTGCCTAAGACCCCTTCTTAGGATGATTTTTTCCCCGTGATTGAATTTAGTAGAACTTTAGTAGTGCCTTGAAGTATTGCTCTGTTGATCCAGTTGATCCAATCTTGTGGAAATCCTTTGACAATCAACACTTGGTTTAAGAAGTCCCAAGATAAAGTGTCAAAGGCTTTAAACACATTAGCTTTGAATAGTCCAACCTTTTGCTTTTGTCTTGTAACCATGGTTGCTAATTCCTGCACATATAGGAACCCCTCGTTTATCATTCTTCCTTTTATGAATCCTGTTTGGTTGGGTGAGACAATAGCTGAAATTTGGTCCTTCAATCTATTTGCCATGATTTTTGAGAAGTTTTTTTGGATCGAGTTGACCAAGCTGATCGGTCTAAAGTCTCCAGTTGTTAATGAACCTTCCTTTTTGGGTATCAGTGTGACATATGCATCATTTAGTGGGTGTAGCGTAGCATCCCTCTCTGTTTGTAGTGTGTTATATACCTGTACCAGATCAGGTACCAGTAATTTCGAGAATGCTTTATAAAATTCGGCCATAAAGCCGTCAAGACCTGGTGCTTTATTCAAAGGCATATGCTGCAATACCGAGTTAATTTCATGAGCTGTTATCAGCTGCGTCAATCCCTGCGCATCTTGTATGTTACTCTGAAATAGCTGCGAGTAGTCAAACTGTAATGATTGTACATGAGAGGTGCCTACGAGGCTTACAAAATGATTAAACAGCAGCTTTGCCTTGTGTTGATGCTCTGTGACATTAAGATCGCCTTCTTTGATTGTGCCGATTCAATTTTTCTCTTTCTAACAGATGCCATTTGATGAAAAAATTTAGTGTTTTTGTCTCCCTTTTTTATCCAATTCAACTTTGTTCTTTGATGCCATTTTGCTTCCTCTTGTAACAATAGCTGTGAGTGTCTCTCTTTAATTATTTACTGCAACAACTTCTCTACCATATTCAATGATCTATGCTATGCCTGTGCAATTATCCAGGTGAGCACTGCCTTACACAATTTCTGTTGAAAATTGAAGTTCTTCTTGTATTCCCGTTTCCATTGTGTAATTTTCTTGGTTAGTGTTCACACAAAAGTATGCTACAAAGTCTCAGGTACAGCTAGCTGTACCAGTTTAAAAACCTTGAATCAACTCTCGTCTAAGATTGCAAGTGCACAATCCTATTTGTATAGTATAATTAGGTATCGATCCTCAGGGACGGTATAATTCGACTCTAAATTCCTACTAATCTGAGTTAGGTACTAGAAGTATAAAAAGTTGGGTTTAGTTTGTTTATATTTCCTAATTTCAAGTGACGATTCGATTAACAGTAAATGAAAGCAATTAAAGGTTCTGGTTTTGAACAATGATAAAAGGCGTTCCCAGGGTTTCAGGTTTCATCCCAAACTTTGCCCTCTCTGGACCTATCATACGACTCGTATCATCTCTGATGCGACCCGTATGATGCGACTCGCATCATCTCTGATGAGAGTCGCTTAGCTCTCGAGCTGAGCTGACATGTGTTCGTATCTAAGTTGATTTCTTGTGCGAGGCTTCAACCTATAGCTCTCACCTACTGGTATCTAACCTAAATTGATTGTCTGGATTACTAGAGGTATCTACAACCTTTCGATAATGGAAAGTTCACCTCTCGGCTACTATTGATCTTAGATCTACCTCAAATACTCAATCACAATTGCAAGAAACATCAATGTCAGAGTACTAGAAGAGATGCTATAGACATCTAACAGTAGACAATCAAGAATCAATCAAGCAATCAAAATCAATACTCAAACAAAGAATCACACAAGTTCAAACTTAGATCAAAACAACATGCAATTCAAAGACAAAGTTTAGAGACTACATCCTAACCCTAAGAACTAAAGTTCTACTCAAACATGATAAAAGAAAGCATAAAAGAGGGAGAGAATAGACAGATCATGATGAAGCTCGAAGATCCAAGGTGGATTGGAGAGGATCTTGCAATCTTCTCTTCTTCTCCAACTGATCATCTTCTTCTCCAAGCAATCTCCAATCTCTCTTTTTTCTCTTGATCTCTGCTCTCAAAGTGATCTGGAATGTAAGGGGGGGAAAAGCTCCCGAAATTCTGGCACAGGAACTTCTTTTATAGGCAACGGATCTGACTTGGGGTTTATCGGGTTCAATTTGAATTGGGCGGCAACTTGTGATGTGACTCGCTTCAGGTGGATGCGACTCACATCATCTGGTCTTCAAGTGAGGAGTGACGATCACATTCCAGGTCACTTTGGGCTTTGTTGTGACCCGCATCATGGGTGATGCGACTCGCATCAGATCTTCCTGAAGTTTACCGTTTGCCTAATTTTGCCCGATTTCGCCTGATTCCTGCAAAGTAAGAACCAAAACATAGCAGTACCACATTCTATGGATATTCAATGTAAAATGCACTATCTGTTGGTTCAAAACATAAATTTTTGTATGGAAACAAGTCGAAATAATAGGTCTAATAAGGTGATATCAGTTAGGATGCCCAATTTTTTTGCCAACTCTTCTGCATTCCGCGACACCGGTTGATTTTCCCACACCTGATGTACTAATTCCTTAAATTTTATTTGCTTGATCCAAGCATTCTCAATTCTAAACAGATTTGATGTTGGAAACCTTGTCTCTCTTGTACAAATTATCGGGCAATGATCCGAAGCTGTTGCCGTGATTACCGTCTGGATGGTATTTGGATATGCTGCTGTCCATGTATCTGACATCAGGAACATATCAAGCCTCACAAATGTCGAATCCTCCCTTTCATTAGACCATGTAAATCTCCTTCCTTGCAACGATAGATCCATTAAATTTACAGAGTTTATCACTTCTCTAAATCTAAGCATGCTATGCAATGGATATGTGCTATTGCTTCTTTCAGCTTGGTTAAGTGTTACATTAAAATCCCCGGCCACCAACCACGGCATCTCAAGTTGCGGTTTTGACCCTCTAATTTCTACAAAAAAAAGGCTCTTTGGATTGCTGGTCAGATGGCCCGTATACCCCTGTGAACCTGAGCATAGTGCCATCCATATTGAATTCCAAATCCACTGAAAGACAAAATTGCCCTTGCTCACAACTTACTTCCGTAAAAATTGTATCATCCCAAGCGACTAGCAACCCTCCTGCAGTGCCTTGAGCCTTTATTGTGTGAAATTTGTTTTATCTTTGACTTATTGCCTCCTTTATTAATCTGTCACTATCCACCTCCCATTTTGTCTCTTGAATACAAATCAAATGGGGGCTCTCATTTGTAATTTCTTTTCTAACCAGTATCCTTTTTTTTCTGTCATTTAGCCCCTAACGTTCCATGAGCAAAATTTAATTTTTCTAACTTCATTCATTAAAACAACTAGAATTACAACATAGAGGGCTTGACATCCTCAAAAGCCCACTTTTACTTGACAACAACACCCTGCTCCCCCCACTTCTCAGTATTACCAAAACAAACCAGAACTTTTGAAACACTAACCTAACCTTACTATTCTTATGGGTCAATTTATCCAGAGTTGCCGACTTCATTCTTAAACCTCCTACAAAATTCGGCCTCTCTTTCAACTTGAATTTAACTAATACTAGAACTAAACACATAAGTATATAATATGCTACTAATAGTACTGCGCATGTTGTTTCATTCATTGAGAAGTAGAGTCTGCCGTGCTTGGAAACCCTCCTCTTGGCCCTTGCTTAAGCCATCTTGTGCTTCGAAAAATAAGTCTCTAACCTCTTGAGTTAGGCTGGTGCCCGACTCCTCAGTTAGTTCAATGGCTAGTGTTGCTTGGATAACCTCAGTTCTATTCTTGATTTCCAGAATCAGTTTCTCTCCCTTTGTCTTCTTAGTTCCTCCGTAATTTTGTTTGGATTTGAGCCTTGGGCTTCTCCTAGTTGGCATTAGATTTTTCTTTTTATACTTAGGCGTTGGGAAGCCTGGAGGGTGAAGCAGTTCTTCCTGAGGGAATAGTTGATCCAAATCTATGATTTCACTTACTGCCTTGCTACCCAATCTTTTAACTCTTTCAGTCCATCCATCCAGGCCCAATAATTACATTTCTTGATTAAGAATTCCTCCTTCCTCTACTTGATGGGAGGCCGAGAATTCAGGCCCAATACCAATATTTTCTTGCTGGCCCGATGTGAAATCCATTAAACTACTAAAAGAAAATGTCTAATTAACCAAATCAGACTATACCTGTATATATACCATGCGTCTTCAATTATGTTTTCAAAGTTGCGCTAAACACTTGAGCATAAGAATGTGATTTTTCTGAAATATCACCTTTATTTCTCGAGCAGATAAAAGATTAAAATACTTCTTTTTTTTATTTACATTTCTCAGACAACAATTATATGGCCTGCAAGGCGGAACTCGAGTTAATCTTCTACAATAATTTCTAATTTAAATTTGTTAATGGAAATTAAGGACGAGAGTTTAATTAGATAATGGAAATTAAGTACATTCTCTTTTTACTCTCCCAAATCTAAATTTTTTTTTGGTAATAATATATTTTTATTTTTAGAAACTTTTATAATAATATTTTAAATTTTTAACAACTTTGTATTTATTTTGTGAACGGGTGCATTTAATACATTGTAAGTTTGTTTTTTGTATTTTTACAAAAATATATTAGTCAATCAAAATAATTAATGAATGTGTTAAAATAAAAATATATTACAAAATCGTTACAATTTTCTAATAAAATATTATTGTTACAAGTTTTTGAATCAAAGTAGACAAAAAATAAAATAATAATAATAAACAGAAACTATATATATATCTCCGAGACTTCAAAAGTAAATTTTTTTATCTTCTAGCAAATTGATCGAATTATCTTTTTATTTTAAGAGAGATGAGCAACCTAGCTACACAGAAAGATGGTTAAATTAATTTGAGCATGAGCTGATGAGCATGATAAATAAACGAACAAATCAATAAAAATGCAAATAACATGAAGGTCAAAGTTTCAACAAACGAAGCTCCTGCGTCGCACTCTCAATTATTCATTTCATGTTGCGGAGCTCAAGAAATTAAATATGATTTCTGCTGATTTCTGTTTCCCAATGTTTTCACTGATGAATATGTGCCTTGCCTTGCGCTTGGGAAGATGGCTACTTAATTAATTAGTAGTTAATGTTAATAAAAAAAACAATAATCAACATATATGTTCATCAATTATTTGAGAAGATACAAATTAAGCTTATGTAATTATTTTTATGGAAAAGTTGGAAGAGACTCGATATTATTTGGTTAAAGCAAGCAAAAATTAAAAGTCATTGCACAATTAGCATCCCTTGACCTCTATCTCTCTCTTTTCCATCACAAAAAAAAAGTCTTTTTACTTAATTAGACCATAGGCCATTGGCAATAGACCATAGCTCAGTCTCCGTCAACACGAGTAATCATGATATTTCCTAAAAATATAATAATCATCATAATATTTTCTCTTTCTCTTTCTCTTTCTCTTTCTCTTTCTCTTTCTCTATCATATTCATAATTCATATCATACATATTCCTGCACCGATCAAAATTCAAAAGTAACGAGGACACAGAAATTAAGTTAATCAGTGGCACATATTCCTGTATTTTAATTAATATATATATATATATATATATATATATATATATATATAAAATTAAAGTTAATTATTGGCACGTTGAAATTAAGTTGCTTCTGTGGGTCCCACTAGACACAGAACAATTAATAGACATTATATTTCTTGATGGGGCAACCTGATTAAATTATATGTTAATTTTATGCCAAGTACAAATAATATATGCTAAAATGCATTTATGTGTTGCAAGAACGCAATTCTTCAGATAATATTAAATTCTTGATATATACTGCATGTAAATGCTATCTCTTGTATCTTGTAAATACATGTAAAAAAAATTATTATTCGAACAAATTCACAGAACTACATATATAATTATCAGCACATTTTGTGTGTATGTCGATATATAATTTCCATCAGTAGCACTGTAGCAAGTGGTATAAGTAACAAACCTTTTAATATTCTACTAATTATGCTAATTTAAATGACACATTCGCTACATTTGGGAACATTTGCTACACCTTGTTTCTAATGGATACATGCCTCAATTTGTATCGTAAAAAAAAAAAAAAAAAAACAAAAAACAACAACAACAACTGTGAGTTTCTATTGATTTCGTTCATGATTCGATGTCGCATGTGTTTTGGTATCGTAAAATATCATAACTTTACTATTTTATTTAAATTTCAAAATTTAAAATTAAAGTACTGAATCCAATTGGTTGATATTGTCATTTTATTCTAGATCAAGCAGCTAAAGAATTGGATTTAATTAATTAACAATGATAGATTAATTTCAATGCCTTTATTTTTTATTTTTACATTTTAATCTAACATAATTTTACTATATATATACATGTTACTCGTTTAAAATAAAAAATACTAATGTAATGCTTTATATTTGATATTTAAATTTGAAATTTGAAATATAAATAAAAAGATAAAAACATTAAAATATAGTATTTTCAAATAAAAGGCTCCACCTAACTAACGATTTGGAGGACCCTCTGATTGAATTTTTTTGTAGCACCTAGTTAGATCTACAGAACCGTTGTTTTATGTAATGGATAAATTTGTTTTCTATCTCTACTGAATATTTGTTTCAATGAAGCTGTTTTTTGTAAATAACATTTCTCCTTTCACCTGAAGAATTTTGTTTAATTATATTTAAAAAAAATTCAGAAGATGCATATAATTAAGCATGTTGTAAATATTTATTATTTTCATCAACTGTAAAATCGACATGAAAACTAGTGCAATTTGATCAAACTTTTTAATTAAATTTATGCAATTCTCAGTATTAAAAAATAAATGTATTCCCAAAGACATCAATAATAAATTAATAATAGCAGAATACATGACTGTTATGTTATTATTACTTTATGACTTGAAATGTGATCCGTATAGATTAAAGACTGATTTGCCCTCGCAACACAATATAGATATACACTGAAAGTATGTAAGTATGTATAAATTTTCAATAATTAATATATTATTTTGAATTGTCTTAAATAAGTTAATACAAGTTACGTATCATATACATGACTCAAAATGTATATGAAATTGATTAAAAGCACGAAATACTATGCACAACATGTCGTAAATTCAATTTTTGATATTTGATGAATTTGAAGATTATTTGTCAACGGGCATCCATCCAGCTGGCATGTATGTCATGTCAATCCATTAATGAGGCTCAATCGTCTCAATTTTTCTAGACGAAATGGAGCGATCGAGATATCCCTAATTTATCACATATATATATATTACAAGAAGAGGGTTCAAATGCCTCCATGTTTTTGTATCTTCATCATGTTTCTATTTTTTTTCATTATTTTGAAAGTTTAAACAGTCGATCCGAACCGTTCAATCTAACCTCCATACTAAAATATGTTTGGAGACCAAATTTTATATTTTTAAGAATTTTTTTACTATTTTTTTTAGATAGGTACAAAATCAGTAAATCTGAACCATCTAAAAACAGTATTTTTGTACCTATTTAAAAAAATAGTAAAAAAATTCCTAAAAATATAAAATTTGGTCTGCAAACATATTTTAGTATGGAGGTTAGATTGAACGATTCGGATCGACTGTTTGAATTTTGAAAATAATGGAAAAAAAATAGAAGCATAATAAAGACACAAAAACATAGAGGCATTTGAACCCTTCTCGTATTATAATACTCTGGCCGACCAAATTCCAAATTTGAGAGCAGCTATCGCTGGCGTCCTGGGTCAAACATCTTTCTGCACAGACCAATTCATGAGAAAACAACATCTTAATTTCTACATCTTTCTGCAAAAGTTATGATCCGATCCGATACGATCGATACCACAAACCAATTCAAAAGGAAAGAAAGAAAGAAAGAATTATCCTCATTTTGTGCTTGCACCCTGAGACTCAGATTCACATCTCATATGAAGTGCCTAGCTCTTAATTTAAGAATGCACCACCAAGATGCATCTTCTCATTTTCAATTGGAATCAATGGCATCTACCAGTTTTTATTGGTTAACAAATTTTAACATATTTTGTATATATATGAGGAAAAAAAAAAAAAACCTGGATTCAACCTCTGCGCCTTGTAGCCAATTTGAACATATTTAGTTTACAAGTATATAATTTTAAATATGAAGACTATGTTGAATGATTAAAAACTTCAGATTGATCATTAAAATTTTCAAAATAAAAATTTAAGTCTATAACAAGAGTGCAAATCAGTATGCACTATGCATATATAACACAGCTTGACTCGTAGGACCAATTTAAATTTTAAGAAACAATGAAACATATAAATAAATAATAAAAGAACATTCACATTTTTTTGTGTATCCCAAGTACATTTAATTTATAAAAAATTATATCTATTTTGAGAATTTTTTTTGAAAAACAATCATTAAATAAATTAAAGTTTTTATTTTTTTTTCAAAAATAGATACAACTTTTCATAAATTAAATGTCCTAGAAAGATCACAATATTTTCTCGATTACCTAGAAGTGACTTTTGAACCGGAATCAATAACTCAGAATTTAAACATTTTTTTTTTTTCCAATAACACATAAAGAAATATATTAATTTTTCTTACAGCCGCGAAAAATCCGACTTGAAAAATATTGATCCGAGTTATTTGTTGCAGTCTTTCTAATAAATCAAATTATATTGTATTCCATCAATTTTTAAAGAAATATATTCAACATTTCTAATATTTTAATAAAAAAAAAAAATTAGAAATTTCTGTTTTTTTTTTTAAAAACAACTTCCGGTTAGTGATTAACCGGTTAAAAAAAAGAAAAAGAAAAAAAGACAACACAACTTTCTGGTTAGTGGTTAACCAGTTTTATTTCTTGAGTTCGGGAATCCACTAACTGGACATTTGTCCCAAATCCGGTTATTGAATAACCGGTTTGGGTAAATTTTGAATTTCAGTCGGGATTGGGATATTTTTTTAATTTTTTTTTGGATATAAAAAAAAAATCGGCATTTTTAGTGTACAAATCTCATATATATGGAATATAATCAAATATATATAAAACTTAACTTTTTATTTTTTGCATCTTATTAAAACGTTTTTATTATCTTAGGTTGACAACTCAACAAATGAATGCAATATATATATATATATATATATATATATATATATATATATATAATAGTAGGATATGAGATCATTGAGAATGAGTTGAATTAATGCATATAAAATTTTATGTTTTCTAGCTAGCACTAAAGAAAGTATAGCTCTGTATCTTCTAGCACTAAAAGCTTGGTAAGATGCCTTTTTCTAAAAGTAATTTAATTTCTAAAAGTACTCCCTCGTATGTAACTTTTTTTTTTTTCTAAAAGTAATTTAATTTCTCATTTTCAAAAAGAAGAATTAATGGATCAATAAAAAAAACAGAGAGCACGCTGTGATCAGTATTTGTGTTTCTATATAATAATATAATATCAGATTAATTGCTATGGTTGAAGATTGAGATAGGAAAATCTGACGATCGAGTGCAACACGAGATTTGGAAAAGCATTATAGAGAAGAAAATCAGTATTTATTTCTAATTCTCTCAAAAATATTAGATGGATCAAGATTAATTGATCGGCTGCATTTTAGAGAAAAAAATTAGACAACTCACGATTTAGAAAAATATCAGGGACAAATTCAGTTCCTGTATTGTTAAAAACAAATGATCTGATTGATCGAAAAAATTATTTTTTCTCTCAAAAATGTTAAACGACTCAAGATTGACCATATGGAGTTTACTATTCGTTCAGACTTCAGAGTACCATAACAAACTGATGAATGATAATGAACATAAAATTTTACAACAAAAAAAAAATATTGTTCCTATTATAATTAAGATGTTTCTCCTTGTCAAAATCGGAAGCACATCAGAACATGAAAACTCTGTGTATTTATTATATGAGGATTGTGAGAACCAAAAATATATAATTTTATTTTTCTTACTAGCACGTGAAATAAACAAGGTCAAAAGGTTATACTTAAAAATTGATCATAGTTCTAATTTTAGACAAGGTAAGAATCGCAAATTCGCGGTGGACAATTGCCATTAGTAAATTAAGAGGGTTGTTAATTATGGTAAATAAAATATCATTTATATATCTCTCGTGCAATATATAGTTAAACATATTTTTATTTTAAAATTCTAGTACACTATACACCTCACTCTTTAAATATGCACCATTTCCTTTTTTTTTATGCGTACAAAGACAAAGTGAAGACCAGAATTTTATTTAAAATGAACCTATTTATGTAAAATGAATTTTAAACAATGAAACGTATGGTTGTCGAATCAAATTTAATACATTATTTGTGAAAATCTTTACTGAAATTAAAAAATATCTTAACGAAATTTATAAAAGTTATAAGGTTAGTGAAATAAAAGTAAGTATGTGGCTTGCTCTGCACGCAAAGGATTGTCGCTAGCATTGTCGAATCAAGTAAAAAATGATTCATGCGGAATGCACCGGTAATTTCTAAACTCAAAATTTATATTACCTCAGGTGCTATCACCATCTTTCCTAAAACCCCAAACGAATAAGTTTGAGTGACTCTCTCTCTCAGCTCCTCCATTCCAAATTTGTTTGGTATCTTAGCAAATCTGTTTGCTATCACCATCTTTCCTAAAATCCCAAACTAAAAATTTAGGTGGTCCATTCCAAATCTGTTTGTTTGATATCTTAGGAAATCCTCTTTCCATTTTCGTTCGATCACAACGGCTATTTGCCCCGCTCCTCCTATTCTTCTATTTAGTGGCATTTAGTTCCGCGAGGTAGAGAGAGATCGGGAGAGTGTGCCTCTGTCTTACGCCTCTCCTCTCGCTCCAAGCCTCCGCTTCTACTCTCCTCCCGCGCGTGTGACTATTTCTATAAAACCTCCGATCTCGTTGCATAATAAGCGATCGTCACCGAACCACCGTAGTAACCCTCGCTGAGCTGAGCTGGATCAAGTCTTTCAAGCGGTTGGAGTTGGAGGAGGAGAGGGGAAGAGGAGAAAGGGAGATCAGGGATAGAAGGGGTGAGAACTGAGAAGGAGAGGAAGGTGTGAAGGGAGAAGTGAGGGGGAGAGAGATCCGGGAGAGAGCGCTTCCATGGAGCTCTGACAAGCGTCTTCTCCCTCTTAGGTACTTTTCTCTAAATTTCCTCTCTAGATCTCACATTACAATGTTGAAATTCTGTCAATTGGTCTAATATTTTGCATTTTTGACCTTAATTTTGACAAATTTTTTGTTTCCTTTACAATTGTGAAAAATTTCGATTTCGTTTAGTTTCTGCTTCAGTATTGGGTTTTTACCATAATTTCTTGATAAAGGGGTTTCAAGGGTTTTTATGCTTGATTATCAATTCACGCTTCATTTTTTTTTTCGATTTCAGTGAGAAATCGTGTATCTCAGGGTTTAAGATGCAGAAACAAGTATTTTCTGGGGTTTAAGATGCAGAACCACTTCAAATCTCTAGTCGATCAGGATCTGGTGCTGTTAGAGCAGGTTATACTTCTAACACAAAGCTATCATTTGAATCAAACTCGCATGAAAATATTGCTAAGATCAAACTCACAGCATGTAGATTTTTTCCCTCAAATTGAGAAAAACTAACTTCATTTCTTATAATATGCTAGAGGATCTAAGTGAATGTTGGAATTTTGATGAGATAATTTGGTAGTGAACCTTGGATTCTAGATATCATGTTTCGTTTTGCTACGTGCAGTGTTAAACAAAGCATTTATTATGAAACTGCTGGGTTGTTAATGATTTTTTTATATGTTTCAGTCGATAATATAATATAATATATTATATTGCTGTTAACAGATAGAGAATCACCATCAAGGTTGGTGAGGTTATTCTTGTCATTATAGAATGGAGAGACAGAGGAGAGAAGATGAGGTAAAGTACCCTTCATTGAAGAAGGGTCAAGAAGCTGAGCATTCCCTCTTCATCAGGATTGGTTTTGTGTTTAATTTATTTCTTCGGGCACAATTTAATTTCACTCTGTGCATGATCATCTATCACACACAGGTAAAAAAAAGGACGTCTATTTCATAATTATTAATGAATATACTATCAGATAGTTAGCACTTAACTCTACTTAATTTTTTAGCAAAATGGAGGCACCAACAGGCTAAGTTTTAGTCTATAATTTACACTTAAGTTTTGTTCCCATGGAAAACAAACACAAAGTAACAGTATTTAGAACATATCCAAATGATCAAAGCTGGTATTTTTGGCTTATCTCAATTGCCATTGCTGTTATAAGGTATATTATACTACAAGTAACAAGTCTGTGGCACCTCACTTCATCCAACCCTATTGACCGGTTTCCCAATCATAGTGCTGCTTTGAAGGCGCTTGCTTGGTGCCCCCTCCAGAGCAACCAACTAGCATGAGGAAGAGGTAGTAAGTGAATTATTCTTCTAAGTAATCTTGTGTTACAATAATCTATTGTCAGTTTGATTTGTTGCTGGTTTGGGCTGTAGTCTGGTTCCTGGGGTACACCTAAGTTGTTTGTATTTTCAATTCTGTAGGTGCAGGAAGTTGGCACATGCACTAACTACTGATTTTCCTTGACTTGTGCTCAAATAGACAACTCAGCGGGAGAAAGAGAGGCTGTTGGTTTTCCTTGACTTGTGCTCAAATAGACAACTCAGCGGGAGAAAGAGAGGCTGTTGGTTAGTGTTAACTTTCCAGTTTCTTTTTTGGTTATATTTATTCCATTTCTCTTGACATTTTAAAAAATGTTTGAAATATTGTAACAATGAACCAAGCAGGTACTGTTTTTTTTTTTTAATAATGTGCAATTGAAATTCCATAAAAGCTGATCTCACATGGTTGCTATTGTATTTTGAATTAAGCGGTGAGTGTCGAGTCAAGAACAGTAGATCCAAGTAGCAATGATGGGTTTTCAATTAGTTCAGAGGAATTAAATTCTCTATCTAGGAAGCACAATATTGTAACAATGAACCAAGCAGGTACTGTTTTTTTAATAATGTGCAATTGAATTTCCATAAAAGCTGATCTCACATGGTTGCTATTGTATTTTGAATTAAGCGGTGAGTGTTGAGTCAAGAACAGTAGATCCAAGCAGCAATGATGGGTTTTCAATTAGTTCAGAGGAATTAAATTCTCTATCTAGGAAGCACACTCTTTCGTCTCTTCAAGAGCTTGGAGGGGTATAATTCTCTTTCTATCAATTGTCCATGTCTCTCTTATTTTTTTTTACTTAAAATTAGAAACAAGTCATTTTTATGTTTGCTCAAATGCAGATGCAGCATAATTGCAACAAAGTAACAGTATTTATAACATATCCAAATGATCAAAGCTGGTATTTTTGGCTTATCTCAGTTACCGTTACATCTCTAAACTGCAACAAAATGGCCTCAAGGGTGATGAAATCACCGATAGCTTCTTCCGTGTTCTGACAGTAACTTTTCAATTTTATAACCTATATTTTTCTTTGTAAATATTTTTCACTAAATTATTTGTCTTTCAAGGTGGTAATGCATTTTCTACTTGGCATCTATTTCAGAAACTGTTTGTTGCTCTTTCCCTTGTTAAGGGACCAGCCGCTCTTGGTGCAGTGCAAAATCACACAAACGAGCAAATTTTCTTTTCCCTAATTGATTCTTATGCAAAGCACACTGTTGTGATTCTTAAGGTAATGCTAGATTCTTGCACATATATTAAGGACCTTATTCTTAGGAGGTTAGAATGTGAGCGATTTCTATCAGGATACATCATTAGTGTTATACTTTTGGATCAACATAAACAATTGATGAGGAACTTTGAATAGCGGAATCTAAACTATATATGTTATATTATTTTTGCGTAAGTCTATTAAGAATTTTTATCAGCTCTTTAATACTCTGGAACTATTATAGAATTCATGCCTTAGGTACATAGGAGATATGTTGAATTTTCAATCTATAGTGTGTACGGGTTTAATCTCATTATCTAACTTACTTTTTCTATGGTCTGTAGTATGCATCCATTGAACAAGTGCCGAGTAAAGCTCTTCTACTCGTGAAGGTTTGTTCCTCATCTGATGCATCCGTTTAACAAGTGCCGAGTAAGCGCGTGCACGGAGCACAAACCTTATCCCCACTGTCTCTCTCTCTGATTTCCAAGGTTGAGGATACCCCTTCAATTCCATGAAGTCTCTACTCCAGGTTGAGGATACCCCTTGAACTATGTTTGATTTTTCTGTTTTCAGCTTGATGTTTAATTTAACTTTAAATTTTCAATGTAGGAAATACTTTTGACAGGTGCACCTGGTACAGTAAAGACCTTACTTGCTAAGGTCTATTTTTATCTTAATAGAATTTCATGTTTTGTTAAATCAGTATTTTGTCAATGACTTGGAAAATGTGTAAATCAGGCTATTGTTGGAGAAGCTGCGGTGCCATTTTTCTATAGAGTTGGTTCTGAATTTGAGAAAATATGAACCAATTTTCACACCCAGTTATTAATTTGTAAGTTCTAAGCACAAAAATTTGCTTCATTATTTGAGTCAGAAAAAAGCAGAATTGGAAGTCGCAAGTACAAAAAGCAAGAAAAAAGCACCAAACATACATTAAAGAAGCAACAAAGATCACAGTTTCTGATTATTGTTCCTGAGAAAACAACAAATTACATAGTTCAACTCTAGACTACTACCTGAAAAGCACTAGGGTAAAAATTAAGGCACAGTTTTTAGCAGATTTGTAATTTTGACCTGAACATTTGCTTTTGATTTTCCTTTTCGTGTCTGCCTTTTATTTATTTTGTAATTTGATTTTGCAACTCTTAGCAAAAGGCTAACTAATCGAATCGAATCCCTCAATTAAACTAGCTGACAGGTAAATTTGTGGATTCTTTATTTCTTTGTTATTTTTTCTGCAATTTGCCCAATTAATTTGTATTTTGTGGTCTGTAAAAACATTCAATAGATGGGTCTTATTAGTTTAGTTTGATATATGGTTCTGATTTTTGACATTTTAGCATATATTTTCGTCATAATTGAATAGGCAAGCGGCATCAACTTAGGCCTTGCCCCTCTGTGCAGCTGAAGGCTCATGAAGTGCTAGGTTGGTTACTATTCCATATTTTCTGGTAAAGTTGATTACCTATAAAAATTTTCCTTTAAAGTTGATGGCCTCTAATTGTACTTCTTGAGCAGGTCACCCTTGGATTTGTAAGAATGCAGCTGCTTCTGATGATACTCAAGCTTCAGCTGTTGTCTCTCGCCTGAAGCCGTTCTCTTAAATGAATTTGTTGAAGAGACTGGCCTTTCAAGTGAGTAAATCCTTTTGCCTCAATTCAACTTGGCATTCTTGTGATGTTCCTTTGGAAAAATAACTGAGAACCATTTCTTTCCTTTTCTAATCGTTACTTGGTTTACAAGAGAACCTCTCGGAAGAGGAGACCGGTGGGATGAGAGCGATATTCAATGGATTGGGTAATGACGACAACGAGGTTATTGCATTTTACAAGTCCAAAGGTCTTAACAAATATGAATCTCTTGAGGATTCAGAGATTCAGCAACTCATGGACGTAGTAAGTTCATTTGACTTCGTAGCATTTAATGATTCTAGCAGTACTAAAAAATGAATACTTAATTTCATCAAAAAATTGTAGATTTCTTATAGCTACAAAGGTTATTTCTTTTGTATTTAATTAAAACACTAAATTTCGGTAAATAAGTTGTAATTGCTAGGTGTTTCTATTGTACAAGGTAAAAATGACTATTTTGTGGAGAACATATTGTTTTTTAACTTTGGTTTATGATTAAAGTGACTATTTCCCTGTACAAGGTCAGAATGACTATTTTGGAAAATTAATGCACAACCACATTGAAATCTTGAGCAGTAGGTTAGTCAGAATGACTATTTTGTTGTTCTATGTAAAGAAGGTATGATTCCTTTTTACTATTTTGAAAGTGCTGGTATTAAATTATTATTTTTTTCATTTATTTTAGAAGAAAGTTGGTGTGAGATCTTCATTTTCTCCATCAATTAGCGCTCACAGATGTTGAAAGCATTCCCTGAGCAAGGTTCTTACAGTAATGGCAGCAACTCAACTGTCCCGTTCTCTTGTAAGTTTTTTGTCATTATCTACCATGTTTGTTTTTCTGGTATTTTTGTGGTGGTGATTCTGATATTTTTGGTGTAAACAATTCCTGGTTTTGCTGGTACGGTTTCTGATTTTTTGGTATGGTCTGTTGTGATACTGCTACAGTTTTCTGATAAGGACAAAATTGCTTGATTTTTTTTTTTATTAAAAATGTAGATGTTTGGTGTGCCAGCTTTATTGTAATAGGTGTATTTGTATAGTGACTTTCAGGATAGAAATGTTTATTAGAAATTTAGAATAGATAAGTCTTAGACAAACGGTCAGTCCTAAATTTGTTCTCAGCTGTTGCCAAGTAGTTAATTTTCAATAATTATTTTGCCTTTTCTTTGTAAAGAAATATATGTAAATTAGAACTTACTGTCTGGTACATTGAAAAGGTTAAGAGACTAATTTTATTGTTGCTCGTCTGATGGTGGATGAGGCGCCCTCAATTTTTATCCTGACATCTGCTGCTGTCATCAGTCCGAATTGCATATCTACATCGAATCTTGATGCCCATCTACCCGTTCGACTCTCCCCTTTACTTCCTCTGCAAATCCTACAGCTGTCCCTCGCTCTCTTCTCTTAGACGACGGCCGCGTGCCCCAAGTAGGTCGGTAGTCACCTATACTCTCAGCGGCTCTGACTTCGTCGATCATTATTTTGATTTGCTAATTTCTCCGTATTTCTCCGATATTGCAGCTCTTCCAAGTGGAGGTACAAAATCAGACTACTCGGGAGCATCTAGAACAAAAGCAGTGAATCTGACGAAAAACATCCTTCTCCACCCTTACTGAGGTAACAATTTATTTCAATTTATGTCCTCCCAAGAAGGACAATGTATTTCAATTTAGTTCAGTTCATTTCTTCCATTACCTATCTTCCAAATTGCCAATTTATTTCCTTCCTATTTAATTTTTTGGTTGTTTTGTGAACAAAGGTTCCAGATTTATCTACCCGTCTCTTCTGAGCTAAGTTTTTATTGGTATCTCTTCCTATCTCTTCCTGCACACAGGTAAAGTACTGTCTTTCCATCTTCTTTGCTTTTTTCTCTTTATCAATGGAATTAGTTGAGAAATATATACATATTCAAGCTTGTCACCATCTTTCTGCTCCCTTCATAAGTTTGTAAACAATTTATAACAACATTAACAACAATGATTAGAATGATAAAGATGCAATAGAAGCATATTACAACTGAGGTAAAAAAAAAGAAAAGAAATGTTGCAAGTGCATTCAAGAGACGTGTCATAAGTTAGTACAAATTGAGATGATATACTATTAGATCCGCACAATCTCTTACAACCTCTATCAAAAGGAATTGAACTAATCCCATCAATTAGTCAAAACAGAAGTATAAACCAGTTGGCCCCTAACGGTGTCGAAGAACTGTTCAATTCATTATGTAACAAATAATTAATGTTACCCCTGTTAAAACAATCTATGCTGACAGGTAAAGGCACTGCAATAGTCAATAGAACTGCAGGAGTGAGATGTGAACTGCATATGAAGAAAGCAGACATCATCAGGTGTATTATCCAATGTACTGGTTAGTGGATAAAAATATTGTGATTTTTTTTGCCAAAATACGTAGGATAATTCTGTGTTTATGTCCAGCTGCATATACAAGTGCAAATTGCTTGCTACTGCCATGATCTCAGAAAGTAACCATAGATAAGGGAAAAAAAATTTACAATCAGTTAGATCTTTTATGTAATACCTGCCAGGTGCCATGCCTTTATTGACAATACAAGTGTTCTGTCCAAGCAACTTATAGTACCGGTGCTTACAAGGCAACGTGTAAAAAAACATGCCAGCATGGCAGGTTCAATACTTATTGACTAACACATGGGAAAGAAAAAAACAAAGCTAGAAGTAGAACCATAATACCAGTGAACAATAGTCTGTATTATGACCTTAAGCTTTGTCAAACATTTTTTCATCAGAACTGAGCCTTCTCAAAATAAACAAATTGTACCATTTCTTGACATCAGCTTTGAGCCTTGTCGAAGTAAAGGATATTATACCATTTTTCCCTTTAAAAAAATTCATAATTTTTACAACTATTATATAAAATGGGGGTTGAGGAACAAGAACCAGCAATGTGAATACTAGAGCAACTATATAGAGTTCCATATTTTAATTGATTCTCCCAGTTAAGCTAGCATTAAATTGATCTAGTACAGTAATCTCCAACCTTTCTTAATTCCAGGCTCCTTTTCTTTTCTTTGTATTGACATTAATTAGTGTTTATCCTCTGTGCCTTCCGTTGTGTTGGGTTCATCTTCCAATTTAGGTCTCAAATTTGTTAGAATTGCCAACTCAAATTGCAAATGCATGGTATAATAAAACCATTCATGCTTGCAAATTGCCAACTGGTTTTCACCTTAATTAAATGTTTTCTCACATGATCAGATTCTTCAACCTTTTCTTCCTTGAGAAAAATGATCATGCTTGTAACTTAGGAAAATCAGATGCATATGTATGACTTGTCGGTCTTCTCTTTTTGGTTCTTGATGCACTTCTTTCTTCAGATTTGTTTGAAATCAAAACATGACTTACTGGTACGTAATGTACACTGGTAGACTGGTATGCTTGTGTTGATTGGGTCTTTCTTATTTGTATAAGATTATGCCTCAATAACCAGATTTTATCTGTGATTTTTTATGTGTAGGTGCTAGACATGGCATGGACCATTATTATGGAAGCGAGTTAATATCGAGCTATCTCTAAAGGTGGAAACCTAATATCAGGTCGACAGATCAGGTCAACACTGCTTCTTGTGCCCAATTTGTTAAAGCCTCTTCGCCAAGACCAGCCTCATTGTGAACATACTTCCAAAACCATCTCATTTTTTCCCAAATATATTAATTAGTGCATCACTTGATTGATGATATCCCATGCATGTATTTCCTCAATGTGATCTTCAACATCCTTAACAAGAAGTTCACAATTACTTCTTGTACCCATAGTACATGGTTATTTGGCTTTGCTTACTATCCTTTCTTTTTTTGTGTAAAAAGTGTGGGGCCCAGTGTCGGGCTGTTGAACTTTTAGTAAGCTGACATCTATCCTTCTTTTTCAGCAGTTTTGTGTCAGCAATTCATCTAACCGTGGGAGTAGTGTATTTCCTTGTCAGCTGGGGCATGGGTCTACTAGAGCAGTAAGTTAAATGGAAAACTTTGTTAACATTTTAATTTTTAGTAAGGCTATGGTACAATGCATAGTGCAGATTGATCCGTACTACGGATCAATATTTTTGTTTTCGATGTCCAAGCAGTACGGATCTGAACCGTTCAATGTGAAATAATATAAAACATATACTTGCAGACTAAATTTTACATTTTTTAGGATATTTTACTATTTTTTAGATAGGTAGAAAATCACTACTTTTGAAAGTCTAGAATCTTTAGATAAAGTGATTTTCAACCTTTTTAAAAAAATAGTAAAAAATTTGTACCTTGTACCAAACTTACCTATAAGCGAGGGAGCCAGTATAATAAGCCTAAGACAGACCTAGAGAATAAATAAGAGAGTTTAGAAAATGAGTAAGGAGTTTCAGAAATTGAGTAAGAGTTTTTCCCTCAATTCGAATCTTTAGGCCGTAGAATAAATACTTTATAATAAATTGTGTCGGGTGTTATGTTAAGCGAACCGCTTTGACTTGTGCTTGCTTTTATAACTGCTCAACTTTAAATTGATCTGCAATTACATTTTCATACAAAAATCTTATTGAACATTTTAGATCGATTGTTTAAACTTTGAAAATGAAGAAATTGATCCATAACACGAACCAATATGCACTATGCATGTTACTGTAGCTGTGACTTTTATTCTGTCTTTTGTCTCTATGCCGACAAATTTTTTTTTTTTGTTTGTGTTTCTTTTTATTTATTTATTTATAAAAAAACCTTTGCATGATGAAAATTAAAATATAAAAGCCCCAAAGATGACTTATCATTGTAGTTATTAGAATTGAGATATTGTTCTTTTTGTACATTTATACATAGCATATTAAGGAAGGATCTCTTATTGCAAGATTGAGGGGTGCTTATTCCACGGAGAGCTTGACAAGTACGATGGTATTGCCATTTAATTTGCTAATCATTTTGTAATAAAGTAATGTTTACATAACTAATGTAGTTTACCTACTATTGGCAGTACATGTAAAATATATGATATGCTTGTCGCAATTTTTGTTTTGTTTGATAACTCTTACTTATATTCCCATGTAAAATATGTGACATGTTTTTTGTAATTTTTATTTTGTATAATAACTCTTGCTTACATTTTCCAATATTAATGACTACTTTAAAAATTGCTGGCATTTATATTAATTTATTTGTGAAATTTGCTGCTTACCATATAAGTTTGTGGTGTAATAAACCTTTACAAATATTTATTTGCTCTCTAATAAATCCTTATATATACTTCTATACTAGGAAGAGCTCCTTTAACATTTATATATGCTCCTTTCTTACAAATCACTGGAACTATCTTTGGATACGACCCTTGGATACGATACTGTCTGGTATATAAAAATTCAAGAAATATTTAATGTTTCTGTACAATATGTAACATACACACATTTTGAATATAAAATGTGTACGTCAGCATACACAAAGGAAATGGATGTGGCACACAAAGGAAATGGATGTGGCGTAGCTGCAACAAGACATCTAGTGTATGTGTACCTGTAGATCAAAATTTACAATTTTCAGAATTTTTTTCACTGATTTTTTAGATAGGTAAAAAATCACTTTATCTAAAGATTTTAGACCATTCAATAGTAGTGTTTTACCTATCTAAAACATATAAAACTTAGTCAGCAAGTACATGTACATGTGGAGATCGTGTTGAACGATTTAGATTGATTGTTTGGTCAGATCTCACAACCTTTACTCTTTATTAGTATTGATAATTCAGTTTTACTTTTGTTTATGTAAATAGAGCTTTTCTTGAAATGGACTGCTTTCTTAAAACTGCACGCAAGCAACAACAATGACTTCTTTGCAGTTTCACTTGTAAAATAAGTTTCATTCACAATATATTCTTTTTATTTTTGTGGCACGGCTTATTTTTTCTCCTTGTGGCTGTTTCGTGTACATAACCGCTAGAAGTAAGCCAAAGCTAACTTGACCGTTACTTGTTTAAGCTGATAGGTCTATGTTATGGTTTTTTTTAGGTGGTCAGATCTCACAACTTTCACTCATGGTCAGTACCGATATTTGAGTTGTACTTTTGTTTATGTAGATAAAGATTTTCTTAAAGTGGGCTGCTTTCTTGGAACGACGCGCATGCCATAACCGTGGCTTTCTTGTGGTTTCGCTTATAAGATAAGTTTCATTCACAATATATTCTATTTTTTTGTTGCATGGCTTATTTTTCTCCTTGTGGTTGTTTCGTGTACATAACAGGTAGAAGTCAGTCAAAGCTGACTTACCCATTAGTTGTTTGACCTGATAGGTCTACGCTATAGTTTTTTTTAGGTGGTCAAATCTTACAAACTTAACTCTTGGTTAGTACCGATATTTGAGTTCTATTTTTGTTTATGTAGATGCAGCTTTTCTTGAAGTGGGCTGCTTTCTTGGAACGGCGCGCATGCAACAACCATGGCCTCCTTACGGTTTCGCTTATAAGATAAGTTTCCTTCACAATATATTCTTTTTTTTGTTGCACGACTTATTTCTTCTCCTTGTGGCTGTTGCGAGTACATAACCGGTAGAAGTCAGCCAAAGCTGACTTGGCCGTTACAAGTTTGAGCTGATAGGTATATGTTATAATTTATTTTAGGTAGTTAGATCTCACAACCTTCACACTTTATTAGTATCGATAATTGAGTTATACTTTTGTTTATGTAGATGAAGCTTTTCTTCAAGTAGGCTGCTTTCTTGGAACGGCGTGCATGCAACAGCCATGGCTTCCTTGCGGTTTCAATTATAAGATAAATTTTCTTCACAATATATTCTATTGTTTTTGTTGCACGCTTCTTTCTTCTTCTTGTGGCTATTTCGTGTACATAACCGGTAGAAGTTAGCCAAAGCTGACTTAGCCGTTACTTATTTGAACTGATAGGTCTATTTTATAGTTTTTTTTAGGTGGTCAGAACTCACAACCTTCACTCTGTGTTAGAACCGATAATTGAGTTGTACTGTTGTTTATGTAGATGGAGCTTTTCTTGAAGTGGGCTCCTTTTTTGGAACGATGCGCATGCAACAACCATGGCTTCCTTACGGTTTTGCTTATAAGATAAGTTTCCTTCATAATATTTTTCATTTTCTTTGTTGCATGGCTTATTTCTTCTCCTTGTGGCTATTTCGTGTACATAACTGGTAGAAGTCAGCCAAAGTTGACTTTGCTGTTACTTGTTTGAGCCGATAGGTCTATGTTGTAGTCTTTTTCTAGGTGGTCAAATCTCACAACCTTCACTCTGTGTTACTACCGATAATTGAGTTGTACTATTGTTTATGTAGATGGAGTTTTTCTTGAAGGAGGCAGCTTTCTTGAAACGGCGCGCATGCAACAACCATGTTTCATTCGGTTTCGCTTATAAGATAAATTTTGTTCACAATACATCATTTCTTTTTTTGTTGCACGGCTTCTTTCTTCTCCTTGTGGCTGTTTTGTGTATATAACCGGTAGAAGTCAGCTAAAGTTGACTTGACCGTTACTTGTTTGAGCTCATAGGTCTATGTTATAGTTTTTTTCTAGGTGGTCAGATCTCACAACCTTCAATCTTGGTTAGTACCGATATTTGAGTTGTACTTTTGTTTATGTAGATGGAGCTTTTCTTGAAGTGGGCTGCTTTCTTCGAACGGCACGCATTCAATAACTGTGGATTTTTTCCGGTTTCGCTTATAAGATAAGTTTTACTCACAATATATTCTATATTTTTTGTTGCATGGCTTGTTTCTTATCCTTGTGGTTGTGTTGTGGACATAATCGGTAGAAGTCAGCCAAAGCTGACTTCGCCGTTACTTGTTTGAGCTGATATGTCTATGCTATAGTGTTTTTTAGGTGGTCTGATCTTACAAACTTCACTCTTGGTTAGTACCGATATTTGAGTTGTACTGTTATTTATGTAGCTGGAGCTTTTCTTGAAGTGAGCTGCTTTCTTGTAACGGTGTGCATGCAAGAACCACGACTTCCTTACGGTTTCGCTTATAAGATAAGTTTCCTTCACAATATATTATATTATTTTTGTTGCACGGTTTATTTTTCTTCTCCTTGTGGCTATTTCGTGTACATAACTGGTAGAAGTTAGCCAAAGTTAACTTGGTCGTTACTTATTTGAGCTGATAGGTCTATGTTATAGTTTTTTTTAGGTGGTCAGATCTCACAACCTTCAATCTTGGTTTGTACCGATATTTGAGTTGTACTTTTGTTTATGTAGATGGAGCTTTTCTTGAAATGGGCTGCTTTCTTCGAACGACGCGCATTCAATAACCGTGGCTTTCTTGCGGTTTCGCTTATAAGATAAGTTTCATTCACAATATATTCTATATTTTTTGATGCATGGCTTGTTTCTTATCTTTGTGGCTGTGTCATGTACATAACCAGTAGAAGTCAGCCAAAGCTAACTTGGCCGTTACTTGTTTGAGCTGATATGTCCATGCTATAGTGTTTTTTAGGTGGTCCGATGTTACAAACTTCACTCTTGATTAGTATCGATATTTGAGTTGTACTTTTATTTATATAGTTGGAGCTTTTCTTGAAGTGGGTTGCTTTCTTGGAATGGCGGCACGTGCAACAACCATGACTTCCTTGCGGTTTTGCTTATAAGAGAAGTTTCCTTCACAATATATTCCATTATTTTTGTTGCACGGCTTATTTCATCTCCTTGTGGCTGTTTCGTGTAAATAACCGATAGAAGTCAACCAAAGCTGACTTGGCCGTTACTTGTTTGAGCTCATAGGACTACGTTATAGTCTTTTTTTAGGTGGTTAGATCTGACAACCTTCACTCTTGGTTAGTATCGATATTTGAGTTGTACTTTTTTTATGTAGATGGAGCTTTTCTTGAAGTGGGTTGCTCTTTTGGAACGGCGCGCATGCAACAAAAATGGCTTCCTTATGGTTTCGCTTATAAGATAAGGTTTTTTCACAATATATTCTATTTTTTTGTTGCACGCTTATGTCTTCTTCTTGTGGCTATTTCGTGTACATAACCGGTAGAAGTCAGCCAAAGCTGACTTAGCCGTTACTTGTTTGATCTAATAGGTCAATGATATATGTTTTTTTAGGTGGTCAGATCTCACAACCTTTACTCTTGGTTAGTACCGTTATTTGAGTTGTACTTTTTTTTATGTAGATGGAGCTTTTCTTGATTTGGGCTGCTTTTTTGTAACGGCGCGCATGCGACAACCATGGCTTCCTTGCGGTTTCGCTTATAAGATAAGTTTCCTTCACAATATATTCCATTATTTTTGTTGCACGGCTTATTTCTTCTCCTTGTGGCTCTTTCGTGTACATAACTGCTAGAAGTCAGCCAAAGCTGACTTAACCGTTACATGTTTTAGCTGATAGATCTATGTTATAGTCTTTTTTTAGGTGGTCAGTTCTCACAACTTTCACTCTGTGTTAGTACTGATAATTGAGTTGTACTGTTGTTTATGTAGATAGAGCTTTCCTTGAAGGGGGCTACTTTCTTGGAACGGTGCGCATGCAACACCTATGGCTTCCTTGCGGTTTCGCTTATAAGTTATGTTTACTTCACAATATATCATTTCTTTTTGTGTTGCACGGCTTATTTCTTCTTCTTGTAGCTGTTTTGTGTACATAACGGGTAGAAGTTAGCCAAAGCTGACTTGGCCGCTACTTGTTTGAGCTGATAGCTCTATGTTATAGCTTTTTTTAGGTGGTCAGATCTCACAACCTTCCCTCTTGGTTAGTACCGATATTTGGGTTGTACTTTTTTTATGTAGATGGTGTTTTTCTTGAACTGGGCTGATTTTTTGGAACGACACGCATGCAACAACCATGGATACCTTGCGGTTTCGTTTATAAGATAAGTTTTCTTTACAATATATTCTATTTTTTGGTTGCACGCTTATGTCTTTTTCTTGTGGCTATTTCGTGTACATAACCGGTAGAAGTCAGCCAAAGCTGACTTAGCTGTTACTTGTTTGATCTAATAGGTCTATGTTATAGGTTTTTTTTAGGTGGTCAGATTTCACAACCTTCACTCTTGGTTAGTACCGATATTTGAGTTGTACTTTTTTTATGTAGATGGAGCTTTTCTTGAACTGGGCTGCTTTTGTGGAACAGCGCGCATGCAACAACAATGGCTTCCTTGCGGTTTCGCTTATAAGATAAGTTTTGTTCACAATATATTATATTTTTTTTGTTGCACGCTTATTTCTTCTTATGGCTATTTCGTGTACATAACCGGTAGAAGTCAGCCAAAGCTGACTTAGCCGTTACTTGTTTGATCTAATAGGTCTATGTTATAGGTTTTTTTAGGTGGTCAGATCTCACAATCATCACTCTTGGTTAGTACCGATATTTGAGTTGTACTTTTTTTATGTAGATGGAGCTTTTCTTGAACTGTGCTGCTTTTGTGGAACGGCGCGCATGCAACAACTATGGCTTCCTTGCGGTTTTGTTTATAAGATAAGTTTTCTTCACAATATATTCTATTTTTTTGTTGCACGCTTATGTCTTCTTCTTGTTGCTATTTCGTGTACATTACCGGTAGAAGTCAGCCAAAGCTGACTTAGCCGTTACTTATTTGAACTGATAGGTCTATTTTATAATTTTTTTTAGGTGGTCAGAACTCACAACCTTCACTCTGTGTTAGAACCGATAATTGAGTTGTACTGTTGTTTATGTAGATAGAGCTTTTCTTGAAGTGGGCTACTTTTTTGGAACGATGCGCATGCAACAATCATGGCTTCCTTACGGTTTCACTTATAAGATAAGTTTCATTCACAATATATTCCATTATTTTTGTTGCACGGCTTATTTCTTCTCCTTGTGGCTATTTCGTGTACATAACTGGTAGAAGTCAACCAAAGCTGACTTAGCCGTTACTTGTTTGATCTAATAGGTGTATGTTATAGGTTCTTTTTAGGTGGTCAGATATCACAACCTTCACTCTTGTTTAGTACTGATATTTGAGTTGTACTTTTTTTATGTAGATGGAGCTTTTCTTGAACTGGGCTGCTTTTGTGGAACGGCGCGCATGCAACAACGATGGCTTCCTTGCGGTTTTGTTTATAAGATAAGTTTTTTTCACAATATATTATATTTTTTTGTTGCACGCTTATGTTTCTTCTTGTGGCTATTTCGTGTACATTACTGGTAGAAGTCAGCCAAAGCTGACTTAGCCGTTACTTGTTTGATCTAATAGGTCAACGATATAGGTTTTTTTAGGTGGTCAGTTCTCACAACCTTTACTCTTGGTTAGTACCGTTATTTGAGTTGTACTTTTGTTTATGTAGATGAAGTTTTTCTTGATATGGGCTGCTTTTTTGTAACGGTGCGTATGCCACAACCATGGCTTCCTTACAGTTTCGCTTATAAGATAAGTTTCCTTCAGAATATATTCCATTATTTTTGTTGCACGGCTTATTTCTTCTCCTTGTGGCTGTTTCGTGTAAATAACCGATAGAAGTCAGCCAAAGCTGACTTGGCCGTTACTTGTTTGAGCTCATATGACTACGTTATAGTCTTTTTTTAGGTGGTAAGATCTGATAACCTTCACTCTTGGTTAGTACCGATATTTGAGTTGTACTTTTTTTATGTAGATGAAGCTTTTCTTGAAGTGGGTTGCTTTTTTGGAACGGCGCGCATGCAACAAAACTGACTTCCTTGTGGTTTCGCTTATAAGATAAGTTTTCTTCAGAATATATTCTATTTTTTTGTTGCACGCTTATGTCTTCTTCTTGTGGCTATTTCGTGTACACTATCGGTAGAAGTCAGCCAAAGATGACTTAGCCGTTACTTGTTTGATCTAATAGGTCAATGATATAGGTTTTTTTAGGTGGTCAGATCTCACCACGTTCACTCTTGGTTAGTACCGTTATTTGAGTGGTACTTTGGTTTATGTAGATTGAGCTTTTCTTCAAGGGGGCTGCTTTCTTGGAATGGCGCGCATGCAACAACCATGGCTTTCTTGCGGTTTCGCTTATAAGATAAGTGTACTTCACAATATATCATTTCTTTTTGTGTTGCACGGCTTATTTCTTCTCCTTGTAGCTGTTTGGTGTACATAACTGGTAGAAGTTAGCCAAAGCTGACTTGGCAGCTACTGTTTGAGCTGATAGCTCTGTGTTATAGCTTTTTTTAGGTGGTAAGATCTCACAACCTTTCCTCTTGGTTAGTACCGCTATTTGGGTTGTACTTTTTCTATGTAGATGGTGATTTTCTTGAACTGGGCTAATTTTTTGGAACGACGCACATGCAACAACCATGACTTCCTTGTGGTTTCGTTTATAAGATAAGTTTTCTTCTCAATATATTCTATTTTTTGGTTGCATGCTTATGTCTTTTTCTTGTGGCTATATCGTGTACATAATTGGTAGAAGTCAGCCAAAGTTGACTTAGCCGTTACTTGTTTGATCTAATAGGTCTATGTTATAGGTTTTTTTTAGGTGGTCAGATCTCACAACCTCACTCTTGGTTAGTATCGATATTTGAGTTGTACTTTTTTTTTATCTAGATGGAGCTTTTCTTGAACTGGGCTGCTTTCTTGTACCGGCGCACATGCAACAACCATGTCTTCCTTGCGGTTTCGCTTATAAGATAAGTTTCCTTAACAATATATTCTATTTTTTTTGTTGCACGACTTATTTCTTCTCCTTGTGGCTGTTTCGTGTAAAAAATCGGTAGAAGTCAGCCAAAGCTGACTTGGTCGTTACTTGTTTGAGCTCATAGGACTACGTTATAGTCTTTTTTTAGGTCGTCAGATCTCACAACCTTCACTCTCGGTTAGTTCCGATATTTGAGTTGTACTTTTTTATGTAGATGTATCTTTTCTTGAAGTGGGTTGCTTTTTTGGAACGGCGCGCATGCAACAACAATGGCTTCCTTGCGATTTCGCTTATAAGATAAGTTTTCTTCACAATATATTCTATTTTTTTGTTGCACGCTTATGTCTTCTTCTTATGGCTATTTCGTGTACATAACCGGTAGAAGTCAGCCAAAACTGACTTAGCCGTTACTTGTTTGATCTAATAGGTCAATGTTATTGGTTTTTTTAGGTGGTCATATCTCACAACCTTTACTCTAGGTTAGTACCGTTATTTGAGTTGTACTTTTGTTTATGTAGATGAAGCTTTTCTTCATGTGGGCTGCTTTCTTGTAACGGCGCGCATGCAACAATCATGTCGTCCTTGTGATTTCGCTTATAAGATAAGTTTCCTTAACAATATATTCTATTTTTTTTGTTACACGACTTATTTCTTCTCCTTGTGGCTGTTTCGTGTAAAAAACCAGTAGAAGTCAGCCAAAGCTGACTTGGCCGTTACTTGTTTGAGCTCATAGGACTACGTTATACTCTTTTTTTAGGTGGTCAGATTTCACAACCTTCACTCTTGGTTAGTACCGATATTTGAGTTGTACTTTTTTAATATAGATGGAGTATTTCTTGAAGGGAACTGCTTTCTTGGAACGGGGCGCATGCAACAACAATGGCTTCCTTGCGGTTTCGCTTATGAGATAAGTTTTCTTCACAATATATTCTATTTTTTATTGCACGCTTATGTCTTCTTCTTATGGCTATTTCGTGTACATAACTGGTATAAGTTAGCCAAAGGTGACTTAGCCGTTACTTGTTTGATCTAATAGGTAAATGTTATTGGTTTTTTTAGGTGGTCATATCTCACAACCTTTACTTTTGGTTAGTACCGTTATTTGAGTTGTACTTTTGTTTGTGTAGATGGAGCGCGCATGCAACAACAATGGCTTCGTTGCGGTTTCGTTTATAAGATAAATTTCATTCACAATACATCATTTATTTTTTTGTTGCACGGCTTATTTCTTCTCCTTGTGGTAGTTTTGTGTACATAACCGGTAAAAGTCAGCTAAAGCTGACTTGGCCGTTACTTGTTTGATCTAATAGGTCTATGTTATAGGTTTATTTTAGGTGGTCAAATCTCACAACTTTCACTCTTGGTTAGTACCGATATTTGAGTTGTACTTTTTTTTATGTAGATGGAGCTTTTCTTGAACTGGGCTGCTTTTGTGGAACGGCGCGCATGCAACAACCATGGCTTCCTTGCGGTTTTGTGTATAAGATAAGTTTACTTCACAATATATTTTATTTTTTTGTTGCACGCTTATGTCTTCTTCTTGTGGCTGTTTCGTGTACATTACCGGTAGAAGTCAGCCAAAGCTGACTTAGCCTTTACTTGTTTGATCTAATAGGTCTCTGTTATAGGTTTTTTTTAGGTGGTCAGATTTCACAACGTTCACTCTCGGTTAATACCGTTATTTGAGTGGTACTTTTGTTTATGTAAATTGAGCTTTTTTTGAAGTGGGCTTCTTTCTTGTAACAGCGCGCATGGGACAACCGTGGCTTCCTGGCGGTTTCGCTTATTAGATAAGTTTCCTTCATAATGTATTCTATTTTTTTGTTGCATGCTTATTTCTTCTTCTTGTGGCTAGTTCGTGTACATAATCGGTAGATGTCAGCCAAAGCAGACTTGGCTATTACTTATTTGAGCTGATAGGTCTATGTTATAGTCTATTTTTATGTGGTCAGATCTCACAACCTTCGCTCTTTATTAGTACCGATAATTGAGTTGTACAGTTTTTTATGTAGATGGAGCTGTTTTTGAAGTGGGCTGCTTTCTTGGAACGGCGCGCATGCAATTACCATGGATTTCTTGCGGTTTTGCTTATAAGATAAGTTTCCTTCACAATATATTATATTCTTTTTGTTGCACGGTTTATTTTTCTTCTCCTTGTGGCTATTTTGTGTACATAACTGGTAGAAGTCAGCCAAAGCTGACTTGGCCGTTACTTGTTTGAGCTGATAGGTCTATGTTATAGTCTTTTTTTAGGTGGTCAGAGCTCACAACCTTCACTCTGTGTTAGTACCGATAATTGAGTTGCACCGTTGTTTATGTAGATGGAGCTTTTCTTGAAAGGGGCTGCTTTCTTGGAATGGCACGCATGCAGCAACCATGGCTTCCTTGCGATTTCACTTATAAGATAAGTTTCATTCACAATATATTCTATTCTATTTCTTGCTCGGTTTATTTTTCTTCTCCTTGTGGCTATTTTGTGTACATAACAGGTAGAAGTCAGCCAAAGCCGACTTATCTATTATTTGTTTGAGCTGATAGGTCTGTGTTATAGTTTTTTTTGATGTGGTCAGATCTCACAACCTTCACTCTGTGTTAGTACCAATAATTGAGTTGTACTGTTGTTTATGTAGATGGTGCTTTTCTTGAAGTGAACTGCTTTCTTGGAACAGCGCGAATGCAATAAGCATGGCTTCCTTGCGGTTTCGCTTATAGGATAAGTGTCCATCACAATATATTCTATTCTTTTTGTTGCACGACTTATTTTACTTCAACTTGTGGCTATTTCGTTTACAAAACGGGTAGAAGTCAGCCAAAGCTGACTTAGTCGTTACTTGTTTGAGCTTATAGGTCTATGTTATGGTTTTTTTTTAGGTGGTCAGAACTCACAACCTTCACTCTGTCTTAGTACCGATAATTGAGTTGTACTGATGTTTATGTAGATGAAGCTTTTCTTGAAGGGGGCTGCTTTCTTGGAACGACGCGCTTGCAACAACCATGGCTTCCTTGCGGTTTCACTTATAAGATAAGTTTTATTCACAATATATCATTTCTTTTTGTGTTGCACGGCTTATTTCTTTTTCTTGTAGCTGTTTTTTGTACATAACCGGTAGAAGTCAGCCAAAGCAGACTTGTCCGTTACTTGTTTGAGCTGATAGGTCTATGTTATAGTCTTTTTAAGGTGGTCAGATCTCACAACCTTCACTGTTGGTTAGTGCCGATATTTGAGTTCTACTTTTTTTATGTAGACAGAACTTTTATTGAAGTGGGCTGCTTTTTTGGAACGGCGCACGTGCAACAACCATGGCTTCCTTGCGGTTTCGCTTATAAGATAAGTTTATTCACAATATATTCTATTTTTTGTTGCACAGTTATGTCTTCTTCTTGTGGCTATTTCGTGTACAAAACCGATAGAAGTCAGCCAAAGCTGACTTAGCCGTTACTTGTTTGATCTAATAGGTCTATGTTATAGGTTTTTTTTAGGTGGTCAGATCTCACAACCTTCACTCTTGGTTAGTACCGATATTTGAGTTGTACTGTTGTTTATGTAGATAAGTTTCCTTCACAATATATTATATTCTTTTTGTTGCACAACTTATTTTTGTTCAACTTGTGGCTATTTCGTGTACAAAACGGGTAGAAGTCAGCCAAAGCTGACTTTTCCGTTACTTGTTTGAGCTGATAGGTCTATGTTATAATTTTTTTGAGGTGGTCAGAACTCACAACCTTCTCTCTGTGTTAGTACCGATAATTGAGTTGTACTGTTGTTTATGTAGATGGAGCTTTTCTTGAATGAGCTGTTTTTTGGAACGGCCCGCATGCAACAACTATGGCTTCCTTGTGGTTTTGCTTATAAGATAAGTTTCCTTCATAATATATTCTATTGTTTTTTGGCACGCTTATTTCTTCTTCTTGTGGTTATTTCGTGTACATAACCAGTAGAAGTCAGCCAAAGCTGACTTAGCCGTTTCTTGTTTGAGCCGATAGGTCTATGTTATAGTTTTTTTTAGGTGGTCAGATTTCATAACCTTTACTTTGTGTTAGTACCGATAATTGAGTTGTACTGTTGTTTATGTAGATGAAGTTTTTTTTGAAGGGGGATGCTTTCTTGAAACGACGCGCATGCAACAACCATGGCTTCCTGACGGTTTCGCTTATAAGATAAGTTTCCTTCGAAAAAGATTATATTCTTTTTGTTGCACGGCTTATTTTGCTTCAACTTGTGGCTATTTCGTGAACAAAACGGGTAGAAGTCAGCCAAAGCTGACTTTGACATTACTTGTTTGAGCTGATAGGTCTATGTTATAGCTTTTTTTTAGGTGGTCAGAACTCACAACTTTCACTCTGTGTTAGTACCGATAATTGAGTTGTACTGTTGTTTATGTAGATAAAGCTTTTCTCGAAGGTGGCTGCTTTCTTGGAACAGTGCGCATGCAACAACCATGGCTTCCTTGCGGTTTTCCTTATAAGATAAGTTTACTTCACAATATATCATTTCTTTTTGTGTTGCACAGCTTATTTCTTCTCCTTGTAGCTGTTTTGTATACAAAACGGGTAGAAGTTAGCCAAAGCTGACTTGGCCACTACTTATTTGAGCTGATAGCTTTATGTTATAGTCTTTTTTTAGGTGGCAGATCTGAGAAGCTTCACTCTGTGTTAATACCGATAATTGAGTTGTAATGTTGTTTATTTAGATGGAGCTTTTCTTGAAAGGGGCTGCTTTCTTGGAACGACGCACATGAAACAACCATGGCTTCATTGCGGTTTCGCTTATAAGATAAGTTTCCTTCACAATATATCATTTCTTTTTGTGTTGCACGGCTTATTTCTTCTCCTTGTAGCTGTTTTGTGTACACAACCGGTAGAAGTCAGCCAAAGCTGACTTGGCCGTTACTTGTTTGAGCTGATAGGTCTACGTTATAGTCTTTTTTTAGGTGGTCAGATCTCATAACATTCACTCTTGGTTAGTACCGATATTTGAGTTGTACTCTTTTTATATAGATGGAGTTTTTTTTGAAGTGAGCTGCTTTTTTGGAATGGCGCGCATGCAACAACTATGGCTTCCTTGCGGTTTCGCTTATAAGATAAGTTTTCTTCACAATATATTCTATTTTTTGTTGCACGCTTATCTCTTCTTCTTGTGGCTATTTCGTGTACATACCGGTAGAAGTCAGCCAAAGCTGACTCCGTTACTTGTTTGATCTAATAGGTCTATGTTATAGGTTTTTTTAGGTGGTCAGATCTCACAACGTTCACTCTTGGTTAGTACCGTTATTTGAGTTGTACTTTTGTTTATGTAGATTGAGCTTTTCTTGAAGTGTGCCGCTTTCTTGTAACAGCGCGCATGCAACAACCATGGCTTCCTTGCAGTTTCGCTTATAAGATAAGTTTCATTCACAATATATTCTATTTTTTTGTTGCACGACTTATTTCTTCTTCTTGTGGCTGTTTCGTGTAAAAAACTAGTAGAAGTCAGCCGAAGCTGACTTGGCTGTTACTTGTTTGAGCTCATAGGACTACGTTATAGTCTTTTTTGAGGTGGTCAGATCTCACAACATTCACTCTTGGTTAGTATATTTGAGTTGTACTTTTGTTTATGTAGATGAAACTTTTCTTGAAGTGGGTTGCTTTCTTGGAACGGCGCGCATGCAACAACCATGGCTTCCTTGAGGTTTCATCTTACAAGATAAGTTTCATTCACAATATATCACTTCTTTTTTTGTTGCATGACTTATTTCTTCTCCTTGTGGCTGTTTCGTGTGCATAACCGGTAGAAGGCAGCCAAAGCTGACTTGGTCCTTGTTTGAGCTGATAGGTTTATGTAAGTCTTTTTTTAGGTGGGCAGATCTCACAACCTTCACTCTTGGTTAGTATCGATAATTGAGTTGTACTTTTGTTTTATGTAGATGGAGCTTTTTTTGAAGTGGGCTACCATTTTGGAATGACACGCCTGCAACAACCATGGCTGATTTGCAGTTTCACTTGTAGAATAAGTTTTCTTTACAATATGTCATTTCTTTTTTTGTTGCATGGCTTATTTTTTTTCCCCTTGTGGCTGTTTCATGTACTTGACTGGTAGAAGTCAGCCAAAGCTGACTTGCCTGTTACTTGTTTGAGCTGATAGGTCTATGTTATAGTTCTTTTTAGGTGGTCAGATCTCACAACCTTCACTGTTGGTTAGTGCCGATATTTGAGTTGTACTTTTTTTTATGTAGATGGAGTTTTTTTTGAAGTAGGCTGCTTTCGTGGAATGGCGTACATCCAACAACCATGACTTTCTTGCTGTTTCGCTTGAAGGTTAAGTTTTCTTCACAATATATTCCTTCTTTTTTGTTGCACGGCTTTTTTTCTATTCCTTGTGGCTGTTTCGTGTACATAACCGGTAGAAGTCAGCCAAAGCTAAATTGGTCGTTACTTGTTTGAGCTGATAGGTCTATGTTATTAATTTTTTTAGGTGGCAGATCTCACAACCTTTACTCTTGGTTATTACCGATAATGAAGTTGTACATTTTTTTATTTAGATGAAGCTTTTCTTGAAGTGGGTTGCTATCTTGCAACGGCACGCATGCAACAACCATGGCTTCCTTGCGGCTTCGCTTGTAAAATAAGCTTTTCTTCACGATATATAATTTATTTTTTTGTTGCACGACTTATTTTTTTCCCTTGTGGTTGTTTCGTGTACCTGACCTGTAGTAGTCAACCAAAGCTGACTTGCCGGTTTCTTATTTGAACTGACATTGATGATCAGAATGTCCACGGCGACAACTATGCTCTCGGTGCTCTAGGTAAAATAAACATTTTTTGAAATTTGAAATTTATTTTTATTTTTGTCAAATAATACTAATTGTCTTACTTTTAATATTCTAAGCAAGACGAGAGGCATGTTTCGCTGCAGTGGGTCTAGCGGTTCTCAGTCACATTCTTCACAGTCATATTCTTCTATGCCGCCAGCTCCGCATCTCACAGATGAAGATATCGGCAGGATATCTTGTCACACCCCGCGACCACGGGTCGTAATAGTCTTCCGTCGTAAGCACACAACGCTGTGTATACTTACAAGACAGTTAACAATTCAAACAAAACAACAACAATATAAAACAAGTTTCTAATATGAAATTAGAGTACACAGTCTAGTCAGAATATAATACAACAAAAATATCTCATCTGGATACCAACCGCGAGGCTTACCCTAAAACTACACAACAAAACATAACTAGGGTCAAGTAAACGGTAAACTATAAGGTCTACTACTTGCGTCTCTCCGGAATCAATCGCACCCGTACCTGTAAAAATAACCGGGAGGGTGGGGGTGAGAATAAATTCTCAGTGCGAATTTGCCACAGTTTAGACTATTGGACTTGCAATCAAACTCCATATTAAAAAATGAAACCCAAATAATAACAATGCAAATAGATATATATAATAAAAAATAACAAAATGCCAATCCTCGACAACAATTTATCAACCTAAAACACAGTTCACGGAATTTCCAAGATGAATTTCAAACACAACATATATTTGGCTTAACTTGATTCATTAGGGCTTGTAGCAACTACTGATGTTCTTTCTGATAAGCATAAATTCTATACACATTTGATCTAGATTTTATCATAAAACAACCCCAAATATCTTGTATTTTTAATATAAAGTGATTTAAATACACCTAGAATCAAGTTACTACAGTTGTTTGGCTTTTCATTTCAGGAAATGATGAAAAATGGCGAAAATACCATCCAGTGCGGATCAAACCAACCGAAGTGCGGATCACTGCAACTGCACTGAGTACTTAGTCGCATTTCCAACATCCAAGCACTGCACAGGAAAAAGTCCGAGCCTAGTGCGGATGAGCCCAGCCGCACTCAAAACTTAGCAGATTTCAGAACATTCAGAAAAGCAGAATCCACCCGCAGTGTGGATCAGCTATCCGCACTGTCATCCGCATTCAACTAATTCGCAGAAGTTAAATAAGAAAACTTAGAGCCAATGCGGATGAGACTACCCGCAGTGCGGATTAGCCATCCGCACTGGAGCCGCAGAAAAGCCAAATTTACATAGATTCAATACGGGTTCTATGTTTGGCACTTCATGGACGCGTTTTACAGTCAAACATGGACAAGGCGTCCTGGGAAACAATCCAAATATAGCATCCACTAACTCCACTTTCTAGGCTCTTAATTGGGCATGGTCCTTGGCTATAAAAGAGGGGGTTCATTCTCCATGCAAATCATCACTCACTCTTTCATTCTCTCTCTACACACACATCATACTTAGCGATAAATTCTGGAGAAAGGAAAGCTTTCAAGCAAGGAGAAGAAGGGTTTCCTGAGCAAGAAGTCGGCAAGATAGGGGTTTTTGATTTGTAAAAGGGTGTAATTACTTCTTTTATTTCATTTCTTCTTACTTTGCCAATTTTTGTAATGGATCTCTCCATGAGGGAGTAGTTCTCTCTCTAGGGGTTTAGGTCAATACATGAACTTGTTTAATTCTATTTTATTCGGTTATTTATTTTTATTATGATTGTTTTATGGGATTTGATGTTAATTTCTGTGATTTAATAATTTGTGTTAATTACATAGTTAGTACTTGAATTGTAGTATCCCGTTTTGGATTCGAAAGAACCAAAATTGACTGTGATCAATAGGATAGTACCAAATTATGAATGCAAATACCCTAGGTCTAGATTAAGATTGTAACCAATTTAATCTAGGCCGGAACTACAGAAATTAAGGTTAGGAACTTGGTGAAGAACCTAAACCCTAATTAGGACATCTCAATTCGAATCCGGTATTGGTATGATGGACTTAATTGCGAAATACCAATATTTGAGGAGAATAGAGACTACAAGCGCTCAATGGGTCTAGGTAGCTAGGGTGAGGAACCTAATCGAGAAGTCCGAATTACCTAGGCACGTTATTAATTTACGAAAGTAACCCTTAATAACATATTAGGTTAGAAACCTCGTCAAATCATACATGAATTCAAACAAATACCGAATTAATAGAGTTAGCAAGGGATTATAGACCGAACACTCCTAGATCTTCTCATTTAGAAAGCAAACAAATCTTTTTTTCATTCATTTACTTTTATTGTTTTAAACTCTCTATTCGGGTATTGAACCCAAATTTAGGAATTGTTAGAACAACCCCCCCCCCCCAATTTACTTTTATTGCATTTTACTTTATTTTATTTTCTGAAATTTATTACTAAAGTTTAAATTAAGTTTTTATCATACTCCCTGTGGTTCGACACCTCAAATACTACTTTGATAGAATTGTGCACTTGCAATTTAACTCAAACGTGTGTTAAAGGTTTAAAAAGTACATCTTATTGTACTGAAACCTTGCACCTGTTGGGTTTTGGGGTAACCAAAACCCGTTTAGGCTTAAGGTGTGGAATGACTGTAGAACAAAAATTTCAACAGCCAACTTAAGCTCAGGATTAAACGGGGTATGTCAGGAAATTTTCCAAGGCGGTCCACCTTCAGTATTCCTTTGGCATCAAAACCCAATTTAATCCTTTTACAGATCTACTCCATGATTGATTTTTAAAACTTTAATCTACTTACCAATTAAATAGATTAATATAACATATTTATACCTTGTTTCCAAATCACAGTTGGAATGCAGACCGAGCGAGTAGAGCTACATCATGGGAATGATTCTCCTCGGAGCATTAGACGTCTGATGTCTCTATCGGTTATCCACCAGGACTAACCAGAGAGCGGTTCCAAAAATACCATAAACCGCGGAATTATGCAAAAACACTAATCACGGAGAAATAGACGAAAACCCGTAAACATGAATTTTCACTTGCTTAGTTTCATCAATAAGCAAAACTGACATACCGCGAAATTCGGTAAAACACTAATTCATCGATCCCATAAATATATTTCACAACAACCCGCAAGATTATACATCAACTACGTATAACTTTCTTTTCTCAACCGAAACACTATTTGGGAGAGAAACCGAGAAACAGAGAAAATACCGATTCGATTCTGCACGAAACGATACAAGTAAATTAGTGTGTTTCTCTTTCCATGTACCCCTATATTTATAGGCTTTTGAGGTGGTTCGCAAAAGACCGAAATACCCCTCAACATATGCCTATTTACAAGATATGTCATTGAATGGATAAGGATGATGACATGTCATATGGATAAGATTGATGACGTGTCATCTGGATAGGATCGATGACGTGTCATGCAGATAAGGACGAATACGAAAAGACCCGAATGCCCTCGGCCCGAATACAAATAATATTCGTATAATTATTCTGAACAATTATATATATTTTTTGCGGTTGTTTGTTTCGGTATCGATGACGTGTCATCTGGATAGGATCGATGACATGTCATGCGGATAAGGACGAATCTAAAAAGACCCGAATGCCCTCAGCCTGAATACAAAAAATATTCGTATAATTATTCTGAACAATTATATTTCTTGCGGTTGTTTGTTTAGGTAATTTATACGTGTCCTGCACATTTATAAATTAACCGGTTAACTTTTATACAACGTGTCACACACGTTTATAAATTAACTAATGTTTTTGCTTGTTATTTTTACATAACATTTATAATTTAATTATAACACGTATAATTAATTATAACCATCTTACTATTGATCATAACCAATTTATAATAAATCACAATAAGATTCTCCGATTAACTCCTATATGGTGTGACCTAATAGGATTTGTGCTATGTTGGTAAATAGAGTTAAAACTGTTTTGACTTCTATAATCATGGGTGACATCTGGCAAGACATCATGACCATCTAATTACACAGATGATGCTGTACTATACAATATCACGGTCCAGTAAACAATTTACTTGTGTCTGTTCTTCTGTCTCATAGCTATCAGATTAGTTTCAAGGTAGATGTGTGTCATCCTTGCTAACTGAATTTTTCTTGATCTTGAGCAGATTATCAAATATAATTACTCTTGTAATTATACCGCTAGCAGATAATCTTACTCTATCAAGGGGCCTAGTGATGCTATAGCTCGTGTAAAATACGAGAGACAAATAGCATTCTTGGTAAACTATCACTTCCTCAGCTAAGCTATACATATGGAAAAGCTACCCTTATGACTGCTTTTTACGGACATCATTAGATAACAATTACACATACATATTTCTCAGTGGGAACGATAAATACCTCATACTGTAGAACCTGACACTGAATGAAAACATAAATGACACGAACACAATTCTATTTAATGTTTCATTCGGGGTCCGTCAAATACCATGTTCCTATAACATGTATATATGTGATTAAAATGACATCTTGTGTCAGGTGGTTCGTAAAACTTAACCATCTTTTAATCCACATACTAATCTTATCGCGGTAATTAGTGTTCCTACTAATTACCTTAGTCAGTGACTTTTTAAGAGTATATATCATCTATATTATGGAGTTTCACAATTTCAGTCATGAACTCAAAATGATCCATAAATTCAATAATACTCAAGGCAACAAAATGACATATAAATAAACATTCAATTCATGAACAAAGCTTTATGATAAATTATCATATTATTGACTTCTAGATTATTACAAACTAACAGCACCATACCCTTTGGACGCATCACTTTTGAGCTAGACCTTTTATCTGACACCCATCTGTAGCTGTTTGGCTTAATCATTTCCTAAGGTCCGGTTAAAAGTCACCTATACAGGTCAACTTGACAAAAATGCAATCACACGGAATCAAAGTCAGCCATACCGCTCAACTTTGCAATTTCATTCAAATCGAATCACAATCAGCTATCAGCTTTGCAAAAGTTCATTAAACAGGTCAACGGATAGGTCACCGTCACCTGATCCAACCACCTAAACAGGTCGGCCTAGCAAATTCAGAAACAGATCAACGGATAGGTCACAATCACCTGATCCAGCCACCTAAACAGGTCGGCCTGGCAAATTCAGAAACAGATCAACGGATAGGTCACCGTCACCTGATCCAGCCACCTAAACAGGTCGGCCTGGCAGATCCATTCACGTATAGAACAATTAATAGAACTAATCAAATAATAACCATACCAACATGCCAATTTACCTTAACCGAACAATTCAATCATTCTCATTTATGCGAGAATCAATATGAGCATGAATTTCAAAGTATGCAACAATTAAGCATTCAACATGACAAACGAATAAACAGTTTAATTCCTGAAAATAAAGTATCAAACAAGTCCAAGAATCCCGCACCTAAATAAGACGAGCGTACCGCTTAGTTACGGATCGGGCGTCTCAAATTGCCTCGCTAAGTTTTGCTCGACTGAGCCTACACCTATATTATACGTATACTTGGTTTAATTCGGGTTCTGTGGTCCATACGTTTACTTTAGTTTTACTAAGGGCTTAGACAGTCATAAATCAATTCTTATGTTTTGGTATCGATTCTTTTCGGTTCCTTCTTTCTTATTAACCATCTCTATAACGGTGCACAATTGCATCTAGGCCCTCTAGCCATATAACATTTCACTTTGGTAACACTTCATTTACTAGTTCACAATTTCGGTTTCCGTGACAATTCAATTCACCAAGTGGTTAACCCTAATTTGGTCAAAACCTCAAATTAGTCGTTAAACGTTCTAGAAATTCAAGATCAAGAAGCAACCCTACCGATTACAAGTCTAATTGGTTGGGTTAAACAAATCAAATCACGATTATGCCAAATTTCAGTTTTGGCACGAAACCCTAGAAATCAGAATCCACAAATCGGAAGGAGATCGGGAAAGAATCGGTAAAAAAATGGTCAAAGAAGCTCAAGGAGCTAGTTTACAAGCAATTCGAATACAAATCTCGGGTTTAAAACAAAAACCAGAGAAATCGAGAAATCCAAGATTTTAGAGAGAAACGGAAAGAGAAAAGAATACCGAATAGGAGAGCTAGGAATCCACGGCCGCTTACTCGGTTCCAACTTCGATTTCTCGCAACAATCGGGAGTTTGAGAGGAACGGGAAACTCTCACACTTTTTTTCTTCTCTTTTGGCGAAAATCACTTAAAAATGGGGAAAATAATGAAGTAGGAGAGAGAGAAGGTCTGATTTGAGTTTTAGGGTTAAAAACACCCTGAATGCGGATGCACCCATCCGCACTGCGGGTGGCTTGACCCGCACTCAGCACTTAGTCGGTTTTCGGAAAATGAATTTTAACACAGACTGCGGGTGGCTTGACCCGCACTCACCCTGAATGCGGACGCACTTATCCGCAGTGCGGGTCACTTCACCCGCACTCGGGACTTAGAAAATTTTCAATAGATATTCAGGAAAAATCCGAGCATAGTGTGGATGAACTCCACCCGCAGTGCGGGTCAACCTCATCTGCACTCGGTACTTAGCCGATTTCAGGAAAAATCAATTCAACACAAAAATTCATGAGTGCGGGTGCACCCATCCGCAGTGCGGATCACTCACCCGCACTCAGCACTTAGTCAAATTTTCAGAAAAGGTCTGAGCCTAATGCGGATGCATTCCACCCGCAGTGCGGGTCCATCCACCCGCACTCAGCCTATAAAATCTCAAAATCTCAAAATTTCAATGCGGTTTTCGATTCATACTAAATTTACTTATTTAGAGGAACCTTAATTAAGGTTTAAAGTCCCATTTTATTAGCATGATTTTCTATTCTTGCTTTTAAATCATTTGAATTTAATTATAAAAATTTCGTAACGTAACATATCTTCTCTGGTAGTTGATCAGATGGACGCTCGGTTGATAGCTTCTCGGGTACGAAATTTGATATTTAAGTATGTTTTAATTTTGAACCCTAAATTCTAATTATCTAAACTACTTTCTTACAACTTCACAGGACGGAGGTTCGGGTTCACATCAGGCCTTGCCGCCCGCTCCTCAGGATGACAATGATGATGACGAGGGGCAGTTCTCAGATGTCGGCGGCGATGGTACTGCTTAGTTGGTTAGGTATATATCTTGTTCGGATGTTTGTTTTGACATTCTTGATTTAGATGTTACTTGACATTTCGATTATCTATTACTTGACATTTCATTTTTTATATTTGATTATATGGTATACAGTTTATGATATTTATGTTTATATCTGTTTTGCATGTATAGATATCTTGTATTATGTGTATGTATTGATGTTATGTTGTATTATGTGTATGCATGTATCGATGTCTTGTATGTGTATTATGTTGGATGTTGGTACTTGTCATATCAATTATTAAATGGTGCAAATTTAAATAATAAAAAAAATTCTGAAAACCTGACAGAACACTTTCTGCGACCGGTTTTAAATATCAGTGATCGTTTTTTTGGTCTTAGGAAAAAACTATCAGAGCCCGTTACTTTACTATCAGTGACTGTTATTTTGGTCACTGATATTTTTTTCTGACGTCAGCAAAAATACAGCGACCAAAAAAATTGGTCGCATAAACATTATCTGCGACCGGCTGACGTTATTCAGCGATCAGTGACGTCATCAGAAGAGTATCTACGACAATGCTTACAGCGACCGAGTTATTAGCAATCAGAATTTATCATCAACGACTGTTGTAACTATCTGCGACCGGCGCTTGGACTTTCTGCTACCGGAAAACCGATCGCAGATAATCGGATCTATTGTAGTGTAGGTCATACTCGATAGTCCGTTAATTTGTGGAAAAATTAATTACACCCAATTTGCCACCTTTAATTTGTTGCTATTATATATTGTTAGGTTGTAATTAAAATGACCACCAATGGCATATATATATATAGGGTCCGGCTAATTTGATGCCGGCAATATTTTAGCCGGAGGTGCTGCCGGTTTTTATTTATTTTGTGATGTCCAAACAACAAATCCAAACCGTTAGATGTTTAATCTATATTATAATCTACTTGGAGACCAAATTTTACATTTTTTGAAATTTTTTTACTATTTTTTAAGCTAGTTTGAAAACCGCTATTTTCAATAAATTTCTGCAGCATTGAAATCAGTGGTTTTCAAACCAGCTTAATAAATAGTAAAAAAATTTCAAAAAATGTAAAATTTGGTCTCCAAATAGATTAGAGTATAGATTAAACATCTAATGGTTTGGATTTGTTGTTTGGACATCACAAAATAAATAAAACGCGGCAGCA